>CM076582.1:308814721-309008798 GCA_034641835.2 Pinus albicaulis | reverse complement strand
GATGAATCTCAACCTTAGTAATGCACAATGGATTAGAGAAAACAATCTGTCCTTGGGATTTTTGATTTAGTGGGTATTTATAGGGTTTCATCCAATTTTAGGGTTTTTTTAAAATTTAGAACTTTTTTTTGCGTCAGCTGTACAATCAGGACTGTATGTGTACTGTATGGAAAATATTGTGTATCCATACTACAGTCATCCTTACAGGAAAGGCAGTACGACCAAATCTTGCTACTATTATCAGATGACCACGAACAAGGACATAAAATAGACAAGTTTAGTGCAATATTATTTTGAAAATAAGCATGTCTTCATTTTGGTGCTCTTGGGGGCAAAACTAAACTTGTTATACCACTCTAAATTATGTTATAAAGATATCTTTGGGTGCTAGAAATTATGGTAATTAAAAACAATTTACATCTGGATTATTGTCGTTTTGCTTCAATAATGGCATGAGCCAAGCCATCTATTATATCAATACCTTCCTTTCACTATAGTCCTATGAGATCTAAGGTGGTTGTTGACTTGGTGATTTTTCTCGCATATAAAGAAATAATTTTAGCTGGACAAATGCTCTGGGAGCAAAGATAAGGATAAAGATTCATGAGGAGCATTTCACCAAAGAGCATTTTCATTTCCACTGTTAATGAATCAATAAGTTTATTTTGCCACCCATCTTCTTTGGCTACTGCACCTATGATTGCCCTGTGAAATCTTTATCGCCATCTCCTAATGCCATTCAAAATGCTTGATTTTATATGAATTTTGTTTAATTAAACTTAACCTATAAAATTTTTTAGTCCAACAAAGCCATGTTGTCAATGTGGGTGTCAACTCGAACCTTGAAGTAGGACAACCAAAAATCAAAATCTCATGTCATTAGAAACTTTTGCTGTAGACTTAGAAGGTCAACATGCATATCTTGTGGCTAGCATTCAGGTTTGCTAGTGTTGCAAAGTCAGGAACGCACCTGAATTAGATTTTGTTGTGAGCTGTCATCTTTCTCGTATGTTGTTTTTGAGGAATCAATTAAATTTAGTTAGAAAATAGGTTTTCTAATCTCAGTCATCTTTTATTCTTCGACAAGCTCTTTTGTGAGGATAGTTTGCATTGGCTGTTAACGATGATACACAGAGCAGGTCACCAAGCTTTACTACTCTATGCTGAACAGCTATCACTGGACCCTGCAACTAAAAACCTTAGAGTTCTAAACCTCTTTTTATGCATAGAGGTAAGTGTCTCTACTCAGCTACAGAAGATTAAAATTTGAAAGCATTGGACCATGCTACTACTCAAATGTTCAGGTGGATATTATAAGAGGTTAGCATTTCTACTCGGCTACAGAAGATTAAAATTTGAGGGACCAAGTTAATGTCAAAGATAGATACATAACTATATTATGATGTGAGTAAAATATATTACATTAGAACATTTCAATGCTGTAAAATGTTGAAGAAAGACTAAATATGTAATTGCTTATCTTCGCATATTCAAATTCTACATTGCTTTTGGTAAGGACAGTTGAAAGGAGTGTCAGCGATATTAGGGATAAATTATGAAACTGAGAACCCTCTTGATGCATTTTAGCTCATTAGATATGGTGTTATTTCAACTTTTAGATTGCTTTTCGAATAGGTCAGATGAATCTAGTATTGCTGATGTTGGATAAATAATGAAACCAAGAACCACTGTACCATTCTGCTCATTAGATATGGTGATGAGTAGGATGTTATTATGACTTTAGCCCTCTATGCATACTCAGTTGTTCAACATACTTGTGAAATCACTCTGACTGGCTTCACCATGATTCCCAGGACATCATGAAATGGACTCCTAGTGGATCAGCATGTGCTGACATGGAGAGGCTCTGGACTTAAAGCACACCATAAAGCCCCACTGGGATTGCCGGTGTCATCAGAGGTCTTTTCACCACCCTGATCCAGGTGATGCAGTCCACACCCAGGAGCATGACATCTCCCTCTTTGGGATCATATCATGAGAATGGATTGATCGACACAGGCTGCTTTGATTTGTGTCTACTGATGGCTCAAAGAAAAGCTGCGAGGAGCTGAGCGGAATTTGGTGTAACTTCTCCCATCCCATTGTCCACTCATAGTAGGTTAAAGCAATCAATATTTTGTTTATTTGAGTACATAATTCAAATAACCAGTTGTAGCACAACAATGAGAACATATTCTGCTGATCCAAGAATATTTCCTCATAAGCTAGCCAGCCCCATCAACGGGAAATCAACTTTCTTTGTATTTCTAATTTAACATCTTCTCTCGATTTAGATCTTGGCATATATCCCTTCTAAATTCCAAGGGTGAATTGGGTTTGATAATGAATATGCAAGTGTTGAGAACAAGGTAAATGAAAGTTATTGTTCTTTTTCTTTTGCCTTTTAACTCAAGCTAACTTTGTAGGTCAAGGTCAAACCCCTTCCTCAAGACTTCGTGAAGAGTCCTTCCCTTGATCGCATTTCCTTGTCTTTCTATCAGTGTTTTAGCTTGAAATATATTAGTCCTTTCAAAATACTAATTTATATACAACATCATCATAAATGAATATAGAATAATAACATGAATAGCAATTTATATACAACAATATCATCATAAATGAATAGCATAATAACATGAAGTACACATCAATATATTCATTCAGATCAATATCTTCCACATCATCAAATCATTAATATTAACTTGACAATCAATATCAACTTGTGTGTCTTTAGCATAATAATGTTTATAGCATAATAACTTGTGTGCCATCATCCATTTCTACATAATATTGCAATCTTGCTGTCTGATCTCATTTCCCTTGTGGTAACTTGTTGATGACAATAAAGGTATGACAGAGGCTTGCTCTTCAATGACTTTTATGGTTTCCTATGATCCAATGATCGGAGAAGACACGGCTAGAAACACACAGAAATTAACCATGGCATTACACAATCCAGATGTTTCCAGAGATCACAGTGTAGGAGCTTGTGTGGGAAAGCCAGCCCCTCATGTGGAAATTCAGATTGAACCAAGCAATTATAGTATCAAAACTTGTTTCCCCAGTAATGTAACAAAATTCACACAACTCTGTTAGGTGTAATTGCTTATTCATTACCAATTAAGGCTCGTTGAAGAGGTTCAAGCAACAGACCTGTATAACTCATTGCGAGATTTTGTTCTTGTACAAGTATTATGTCTAGTTTGAATCAATTGCTGACACAATTTACTCTCTAATTTATAAATGTGCCTCTGTTAGGTTGTAGGGATAGAAATGAGTGCCCCTGCTGTTGCATATGCTCAAAGAAATGAAGAAATCAATGGCATAAAAAATTGCAAGTTTGTTTGTGCCAAGGTGATAAAACTAGGAAGTCCAGACAGCATCATGAATTCATTTGCATTTGGTTCTAAACATATACTGCTTGTCTGATTTGATTTTTGGTGGAGGCATTTTATTATTGCACTAATTAATATGGGATTGTTATAGGCAGAAGATGTGATTGATTCATTGTTGTAGGAGTATCTCGAATTTCCAGCAGAGATGGCCTCAGATATCTCAGATAATGCCACTGACAAGGATATTGACAATATATCCAAGAAAAGTGCAGATATAGCACAGTATACTTCTTAGGTGTACAATGGCACAAGATAGGTGACACTTTTCTAATAGAAGCGCATTTGTGTTGTGACTCTGAAGTCTCGAATATAACAGACAAATGAACTTAGCTGAAGAAAGCCTTTAGACGGTTGAAAACAGGTGTTACTCAGTTGATATCACATTGTAGCCTCACCATTGTAAGCGTATTGGATTCAGTACTGTTATGACGATTTAAGGCAGATGAATTCCCGAGAGGGGGCTATGATAATATGAGGCTATCTTTAACAAAATTCTAAAACCACGGGTATAAGGAGACAGCAGAGCTATCTTACTACGCAATTATCTATATCGAAATTTTAAGACCATTGTTTAATTTTTTGTCTCTCTCTTACATAGTCTCATGCATAATCCAAACTATCAAATTTATTCAACAATTACATCCAAATAATCTGTAACATTTTTAGTTTTCTAAAATTTGACGAAGAGGAAAGAGCCAAAGATAGAGCACACAGAGATGATAACAAAGCTCCAGTCCATCAAGGATATTGCAGCAGAATAGGGTCAAGAGATTGTTTGGCTTTGGAAGAACAGCGATAGACCTATCCCAGATGGCAGAACAGGCCTTGGAAGCGTGGGTTATATTCAACAAACTTTTCCTCAATGGCAAGGATTGTCACATTTTAGTCTCTAATATTGTATCTTTGATTGTCCTCCACTACTGCTTTCTAGAACAAGTTCCGAATCAGCAGAAAGGAAGAATATCTTTTGGTTATCAAGAGAAAGATTTAACATGCCTTATTTTGTCTGGTGATGAATGGAGAACATAGGCAGCTCAACATCAAACGTATGGTGATAAGTCAAAATCTATGATAACATCACGACTTTATACTACATTTTTAACTCATTATCATTTGACTGCTCATTGGACCATTTGCAGTTCACTCTCAGGTAAGACATGTTCTAAAGCATGATTCAACTGTTCTAGTGGAACTCTGTTTGTTTTCTTTACAATTAACTTCTGCGTGTGATTGCCCAGGAACATCGAGAAGCAAGGGAGACTGAAAGGTTGGTCAAGCAGATTTACAATTCTCAAAAAATTGTGCTTGAAGTAGCTATTTTGAGATCTATTAATTTCTGCAGAAGGTAAATCTGTGCTCAGATGTTTCTTTTTTATTTCAAAATGATGCGGGATGTTATTTGGGATGACCTACTAATGATTGTAGGGAGGTCTTCCTTTCTGGCTGGATGGGTGACTTTTTAGACTCAAGCCTTGATCGAGAGATTTCAACTTGTATAATAAGCCAACAAAAGTGACAAGTTCAGCATAGATAGAGGGAAGTTTGTATTGGATGAATCTCAACCTTAGTAATGCACAATGGATTAGAGAAAACAATCTGTCCTTGGGATTTTTGATTTAGTGGGTATTTATAGGGTTTCATCCAATTTTAGGGTTTTTTTAAAATTTAGAACTTTTTTTTGTGTCAGCTGTACAATCAGGACTGTATGTGTACTGTATGGAAAATATTGTGTATCCATACTACAGTCATACTTCCTTACAGGAAAGGCAGTACGACCAAATCTTGCTACTATTATCAGATGACCACGAACAAGGACATAAAATAGACAAGTTTAGTGCAATATTATTTTGAAAATAAGCATGTCTTCATTTTGGTGCTCTTGAGGGCTAAACTAAACTTGTTATACCACTCTAAATTATGTTATAAAGATATCTTTGGGTGCTAGCAATTATGGTAATTAAAAACAATTTACATCTGGATTATTGTCGTTTTGCTTCAATAATGGCATGAGCCAAGCCATCTAGTATATCAATACCTTCCTTTCACTATAGTCCTATGAGATCTAAGGTGGTTGTTGACTTGGTGATTTTTCTCGCATATAAAGAAATAATTTTAGCTGGACAAATGCTCTGGGAGAAAATATAAGGATAAAGATTCATGAGGAGCATTTCACCAAAGAGCATTTTCATTTCCACTGTTAATGAATCAATAAGTTTATTTTGCCACCCATCTTCTTTGGCTATTGCACCTATGATTGCCCTGTGAAATCTTTATCGCCATCTCCTAATGCCATTCAAAATGCTTGATTTTATATGAATTTTGTTTAATTAAACTTAACCTATAAAAAATTTTAGTCCAACAAAGCCATGTTGTCAATGTGGGTGTTAACTCGAACCTTGAAGTAGGACAACCAAAAATCAAAATCTCATGTCATTAGAAACTTTTGCTGTAGACTTAGAAGGTCAACATGCATATCTTGTGGCTAGCATTCAGGTTTGATGATAATATGACGAATGAATTGGGATTGGGTTTGGTACTCATATTATGTGAAGGAACGAATTTGCATACATATTAAAATGAAATGGTAAAATGGCTATAGACAATCAACCCTCGAATGGCGACGGGAGAGTCATCATAACAGAGTAATGTGACATCTTATGAAAAATGAAATTGCAGAAACAAGAACATGACACAGAGCATGTTTGCTTCCTGATACTGAGCCAGTGCCCATGATAATTTTATATTATGTCAAATGCATCGTGGTGTTCCCAAAAAAAAAATTCAGACTGTAAACTCTTCGATATTCTTCAATTTTCCCATTGCACATTCAGGTTGACAAGCCATAAGGTTTGTTGCAGAATGGTATGATTATGAAGCTTGAAAATAAGCATATAAGATATCAAAGATCGGATGTGAGCCAAAGTAAGATACAGGGTGAGTAAAATGAAGGAAAACGAAGTGGTAGGATTGACAGAGGCTGGCAGTGGTCCTATATATTCCATGCATGAAAATATGTAAGCAGTGCCTCTCTATGAAGGCCATGCAAATCCTCTGGCTCAGTAATACACAAGGGTGCCCAGCATTAAAAGGGCAGGTAGACAAGTCGGTACTAATAAATAAGGTGAAGGTACCATAAAAAAGGGCATTTAGGTTATAGTGGGATTAGCAAGGCAAGAGCACTCAGCAAAAAAGAGCATGTAAGTGGGAGAGCAAAACATGTAACAAAGTGGGAGAGCCACCAGCCATTTGCAGGCAGGTCTAGGCTAGACTATCCAATTTTTCAACTTCTTTGTCTGTCTGAAGTTAATTAATTTGGACAAATAATTTCACAGTTGTGCTTGATAGAAAGTTTATATGCATAATTTTTTACCACTGTGCAACCACAAACCTGCGATATTAAGAGCTACTGGATGCCGATAATAATACTGCACTTGATTGTAGCTAACAACACTCATGAGACATGCAAATAGAAAATGAAGTCCCCATGGATGGAAATTTACCCACCACAGATCTCTTAATAACTTCATTCTTGAAAGGGTTAAGGCAAACCAATGAAGACTAAGAATTGTTTTCAAAATATTTATGGCCAGAAAAATCTAATATATAAACTTATGAACAGATCACAGTACAAAAACTTGATCGGGAGACCCTATTTTTCATTCTGTTCTAGTTTTCTTTCCTGTCTTGACACTATTATTTACATTGCTAAACATTTTATATACATAGCAGGGTAGTCGCATCTTTTATCCCATGAAACCCTCTAGTCCCATTTCTCGTTCTAATTTACCATTTCTGGTAACACAATGTACAGATAAATTGATAGGCCGGTGAATAAAAACACCAAATTAATGACAACTTACCATATAAACGTTCAAAATAATGCACAAATCCTGCGCTAAGCATCATAGTAACAAAATCATTAACTGTTTGCAGTTTGCACAGTAATGAAAATGTTGATTATCAGATCAGACGCTATCAATACCAAAAAGACTTCAAAAGCAGATATGAAGAACAAGTCAATAGCCTTTCTGTAGCCTTTCTGACGATGGCGACATCTTGAAGATCAAGAGTGACATGAGCAAGGGCCTTTGGATGATGATTTACTCCCGGAGGACCTCTGAGCATTTTGCTATATTTTATCCACAGGAACGTAGCCATAAATTGGACAAGATCCAAAACTGTACACCATACCACAAACATCACACCCCATATTGCCTTCAGAATGCCTGTTACATTCCATAGGGGCAGGTTGCTTCAGTTGTAGCGGTTAGTACGTGGTATAGTGGGCATGGATTTGGGCTGACAATTTTTTCTGGTACAATCCAAGAATAGGGACATGACAGATATGCAATCTCCTATGCAGTGATGTATTTTAAGAATGACACTGGCCTCAGCTTCTGCTGATTTGTAATTCAAAAGGCAAGGATGGGTCCAGAGGGGGGACTGCAGTGGCCAACGAGGCTGTATACTTTTCAACAAAATCAAAACCCTGGGTATAGGAGACAATGAGCTCTGTCACTATAGCATGATTATCTATATCGAAATTTTTCTGGAGCCATTGTTGATGCCCTTTTTTTGTCTCTCTTCTGCATGAAATATATCATTTCCAAATCAAACTATTCATCAAATTTATTCAAAAATTACATCCAAATAATCTGTAACATTTTTAGTTTTCTAAAATTTGACGAAGAGGAAAGAGCCAAAGATAGAGCACACAGAGATGATAACAAAGCTCCAGTCCATCAAGGATATTGCAGCAGAATAGGGTCAAGAGATTGTTTGGCTTTGGAAGAACAGCGATAGACCTATCCCAGATGGCAGAACAGGCCTTGGAAGTGTGGGTTATATTCAACAAACTTTTCCTCAATGGCAAGGATTGTCACATTTTAGTCTCTAATATTGTATCTTTGATGGTCCTCCACTACTGCTTTCTAGAACAAGTTCCGAATCAGCAGAAAGGAAGAATATCTTTTGGTTATCAAGAGAAAGATTTTAACATCTCATAGTACATGCAGGGCTGATAGAATGGGAACATGAGCAGCTCAATAAATATGGTCAGCAAATCTTAGAAATCTATCAATAACATCCCTGACTTTATACTACCAATACACCTAACTCAATGCTCAAGCCTGGCAACCTGCTCCTGCAAGAGACCATTGCAAGGATCACTCTCAACTTCAAGACATGTTCTCACTTATATTAGTTCATGTTCTAGTCTGAGCTCCATGTTTGTTTTCACTTCCAAAATTACTTTTCTGCGTATGATTGCACTGAACATGTCAAGGCTGCAAAGGAGGCCTGCCGAAAGGTTGGTCCAAACAAGATTTGGTCTACAAAAAGATACATGCTTGGCGATGACTATTCTAAAGGAGATCTATTTAATTTTCTCTGCAAGAGGGACAGGAAATCCCCTGTGCTCGATGGTTTTGCCTTTTGAATTTTCCAAAATGATGCGGGATGTTATTTTGGATGACCTACTAATGATTGTAGGGAGGTCTTCCTTTCTGGCTGGATGGGTGACTTTTTAGACTCAAGCCTTGATCGAGAGATTTCAACTTGTATAATAAGCCAACAAAAGTGACAAGTTCAGCATAGATAGAGGGAAGTTTGTATTGTTAAATAAGAAAACCAGAAGCAAAGTGGGGAAGACAGAAGAAACACATGGATACAGGATGCGTTCACCATCAGTGACCTGTAGCTGATGTAAAGACCTGTTGACGCCTGAAGATTGACCCATATTTTTTACAGGATTCGCCAATTTTGACTAAACAACTACCAAACAAACGTGGCCACAATAGAAGTTAGAAAATCCGTCCTTTAACCTTCATTTTTTATTCTGAAGATGGAGGGTTGATTCACTAATGAAGAAATAAAATAAGTGTAAATACAATATTCCAGCGCCGATGAGAAACAGATGTGCGTTCAACTTAGATATACGTTAAGAAAAGAATAAAATTCAGAAAGAGAGAGAACCAGGTATAGACAATCGGAAATAAAACATACTGTTTACTAGTCATTACTCAAGCTGATGAAAATAGAGAGATACAGAGAACGCAACATGAGCTTATTGACAAAGTCAACCATAACCACCAAGCTGATCATTAAGGGCAGCAGTTTAAGGGTCTCTGCATTTATTTACTCTACCATTATATTACTAACCTAGTAAGGAAAGCACCCTGCATTCTAGAGAAGCGAACACATGTTCCATGTCAAGAACCCTAAAACCGATAAGCCTATTTAACTTCTTGTGTTGTCTGCAATGTGCAGTTATATCTCATGTAATCCAGAGACCTTAGTAGCTAATGCAATCGAACTTTGTACACCATCAACTGGTAAAGTGGAGAAAGTAAAGGGGAAGAGAGGTGGATAATAGCTAATGCAATCGAACTTTGTACACCATCAACTCAGAAAACGTTATGTTGCTTACAGCTACTGTCGTGACAACACCAGGTTTCAGAAACTCCTCCAGAGAATCGTATTCAATGTACAAATAGCATACCCTTGAACAGACTAGAAAAAGCGGCGTGCCCTTGAGATCCGGCGTGCGCTTGAGAGGTTGAGCGAGATCCGGCGTGCGCTTGAGAGGTTGAGCGAACTTGTAGATCCGGCGTGCGATTGAGGTCGAGCGCGGCTCTGTGACACTGTTATCTCCCGCAAGAACACCAATACCATATTTTTCGAACTGCATATCTCTGCTATATACCAACTGGAAGGGCCCTAACAACGAACGGACCAGAGAGGGTCGCCCTGGCTCAGCCAGCAAGAAGATCGGTGTCCAGCGGTCAGCCACCTCTCCTAACCATTGAAAAAATTGGGGCGAATCACTGTAACTCCCCATTTGAACCCTGTAAATCCAGGCGAATGCCATGGAAATTTGCTCCATAAGAAAAAAATCGGGCGAATTCCATTTTTCCAGGGTTATGCGCCCCTCTTTTTGTGGGCTAATACTTAATTATTAATTATTTTTAAAATATTTATTGGGCTAACTTTTTAAACTATAGAAAATGGGTTTTATGTAAAAATTTAGCCCCATTAAAATTGAAAATCCTTTTTTTTTGGACAGAAACGGTTATGGAGTATTAATATTCATCTTGGCCTGAATGCCAGAAATCTGATTACATTGAGGATGTCTAAATCCTGATGCATCTCACTGCTAAGAATGAGGATGCAGCCAAAGCTTGCAGACTTCTTCCAAGATAAGAAATCTAAAAATTCGCTTTTAGAGATTTTCCCCAACTTGAAGATACAAACAAATTTATTTAAGAGCAAGCAGTAAAACATGACAACAATCAGCTTATGGGATGGGTTCCCATGATTCTTCTTCATCTTTCATCTTGATCCCGACAGAGAGGAGGGTAGCTTTGTTGGCTTCAATGTCCGCCTCTTTATTATGAGTTCTCAGCACATGGTAGTAATTCAACTTCTGAAAAGCATTTTCCAAACCCTTAATTCTGGATATCAGCCTTGCTAGTTTGAGATCCAAGGCTGGGGAGTTGGAAACCATTGCGTTTATAATAATCTAGGAATCACCTATAACATTAGCTTCACTTATATTTAAATCTTTGAGGATCTTGAGGCCTTGAAAGAGGGACAAGGCCTCGGCTTGAATGCTGGATGAAAGTCCAAGCCCCCAAGCAAAGGTATGAATTTTTTCCCCAATTGGACTTACAACAACACCTCTTGCACCAGCTTTGCCCGGATTTCCCTTTGCTACCCCATCAAAAAAGAGAGAGCGCCTTGAGTGCGATTTGAGCCAGTCTTGAAAGTCAGTTTCGGATTTCCTTATTTGCCAGTCTTTGAGAGGAGGGACGTTTCTAACTGTTGATTGAAATTGCAAGTCAAGGGATGAACCCCAAACAATGTCATGTTGGCTAAGATTGGAATCATCTTTTATATCAGTAAAGCACTCCTTTAAATGACATTTAATCTTGATTTCTAAGACCTTGTGATTCTGTTTAATATTTATAAAGATTCTTTTGTTTCGTTCTAGCCAGATCTGCCAACAAATCACCTTTGGAAGGACAACCCATGCAGATTTGATTATCTGATTTTTAGGAGGGGGGACAGGATATCTGATTGCCCAATTAGAAAAGAGATCAGCAGTGGAACAAGGAAGCAAAAAGTTGGGATCCAAATTGTGGATAAAGGAGAACCACATCTGCTTAGAGAAATTGCATTCAAGGATTAAATGGACAACTGTCTCTGCATTTTCGTTGCACAGCGAGCAGATGGAGGGACCATAGAACCCTTTTCTCTGCAGGATGTCATACGTTAGGATATTGCCATGGCAGAGAAGCCAAGCAAAAAAGTCGACTTTGGGCCATGAAGGAAAATGCCAGACCCCCTGCCAAGGTGTAGGGTCAGGGGGGACGTATGGCCTCTCTTTCAGCTTGTCATATCCCATGGAGACAGCGTAACCTTTGGCATTCGGCCCCCAGCCTTTCATATCTCTTTTCCTCATGCGCGTGGGCGCCAAGCCATGAAGGAGGTCAAGCAACGTGGACCATTCGTGGGTCAGATGAGCCAGCACCTCAATTCGTTTCCAACCTGCCCAGACAGAATCGTTCCAAAGAGAAAGATCCCACAACGAACACAACCCCTCTCTATCCATCTAGCATCGCAGTGCTCTAATGGAGGCTCTGTCTTCAATTGGGTCCTTATTCATAATTTTATCAGCCCAGATATTGATCTTTTTGCCATTTCCTAGTATCCAATAGGAGTGCACATTGATTAAGGGAGTAGCTTTAACATACAGTTTGAGAAAAGATGAATTAGGCAAATGGATTACATTGTCTAAACAGGTAGAACGAGGGCCTCTGAAATACTTTTTCCAGAGAGCCAATTGGGCCTAGCCAGGCTTGGGCGCAATGATCCTCCAAATAATCTTAGCTGCCATAGCCACGTTTTGCTGACAAAGGTTTTTGAAATTCAAACCACCCTCCCATAGTGGCTTGGAGATGGTTTCCCAACTGATAAGGGGAATCTTGTTTTGATTCTGTTTGCCTCCCTTCCAAAAAAACCTCTGCATGAACTCTTCCATTTTTTTTAATATGCTTGCCGGAGCGAGAAGCACAACAAATTGAAATAGAGGAAGGCTGGAGAGCACAGATTTAATAAGGACAAATTTTCCAGCAGTGTTGAGCCAGGAGAAGCTCCAGGCTTGGATCCTAGACTTGAATTTTTCAAGCTGAGGGAGCCAGTCTTTGCTTGTATATTTCTTATGAAAAACAGGAAGGCCCAAATATTTGAAGGAGGTCCAAGTGGAGGAGGTTGCAAAACCCAAACATCTAGAGATAGCGGAGAGCAATCTGGGCGAAGTGTTCCAGCTGAAGATATGACATTTGTTCTTATTTACAACGTTGCTTGAGGCTTCACTGAAATCATCCAAAACTGCTTTAAATTTAGAGGCAGAGGAAAGAGAGGCAGCTCCCAAAAACAAAGTGTCATCCGAAAATAGGGCGTGGTTTATATTTTTGACCCCTCTTGCAATACACAGTCCGTTGATATCTTGATCTTGCATCTTTTTGTCTAACAGGAAGCTGAGGACAGAGGCTTGGATGACAAAAAGCAGAGGGGAAAGAGGACACCCCTGCCTTAGCCCTCTTGAAGCTTTGAAGAATTCAGTGGCTCTTCCATTTACAAGAGGAGCGATCCATGGCTCCGAGATGCATGCCCAGATCCATTTGATGAAATTTGCTCCAAAACCAAACTTGCTCATGACTTTGAAGAGAAAGTTATGATTTACTCGATCAAAAGCATTTGCTAAATCAAGTTTAATCACCATACCTTGTTCTTTTCGAAGAATACTTGAGTGAATTGCCTCTTGAACAAGGGTGAAGTTGTCCACGATCTGCCTGCCTTGGATGAAGCCTCCTTGATTCTCTGGAATTATTTTGGGAAGAATGAGCTTCAGTCTATTTGCAATTACTTTAGTGATTAACTTGTACCCAGTATTGCATAAGGAAATCGGGCGGAATCTGCTGAAGTTGTTGGTGCCTTTTTCCTTTGGTATGAGGGCTAAGAAAGCGGAGTTTGTGCTGCCTCCTATTTTCTGAGTATTTTGAGACTTCTGAACCATTTTGAGCAGATCCTTTTCAACAATCGACCAACAAACTTGAAGGAACCTGGCAGAAAAGCCATCCGGCCCAGGGGCCTTATTCGGATCCATATCAAAGAGGGCCTTTTTGACTTCGTCTTTGGTGACTTTGGCCTCAAGGATCTCATTCATACGAGGAGAAATTGCAGAAGGAATAATGTCTAGCAGATCTGAGTATTGGTCCGGGCCCTTATCTTCACTGTACAAGTTTTGAAAGTGAGAAAAGGCTGCTTTTTTAATGTCTTCAAAATCCTTGAAGGTGACGTTATCCTCCTTGATCTCAGAAATAGTGTTGAAGCATTTCCTAGCCTGGGCTTGTTTGTGAAAGAAAGCATAATTCATGTCCCTTGCTTTGAGCCAAAGATTTTGAGATTTTAATCTCTAGTATTCTTCTTCAGCTAGGCAGGCCTTATGAAAACATTGTTGCAAATGAGCCTCTTGGTCTAACAACTCCTCTGTGATTATAGTGTGCTCCATATGAGTTTGATGAGAGGCAAGAGAGACTTTAATGGCTTTTCTTTCTGTAGCTGGGTTGAACAGGGTTTTGACCCATCGTTTTAGATCGCCTTTTACCCTTCTAAGTTTTTCCTCCCAGATATAGAAGGGAGATCCATTGACAGGATGACTCCAACAATCCTTGACTATTTGCATGAAGTCTGATTCCTTGACCCAGAGGGGACTAAATCTAAAAGGAATAGGACCCAGATCTAGATGGGCCAGGAGCTCTAGCTTTATAGGCTTATGGTCCAAGATGCTGTTAGCAAGGATTTGCATTCTGGGTTCTAATCCTAGTAACAGATAGGAGATTTGAATGAAAAATCTATCTAATTTGGCAGCAATATGACTAGGGCCCACTCTTTTGTTAGACCAAGAGAACTTACCGGAAGAGGGTTTGATATCCAGCAAGTCCCAGTCCTGCAATAGATCCTCTGCCCATTCTCTTGCCAATTTATATTGATTATTGTTAATCATAATTAATCATTTATTATAAATAATAATAATAATTAATTAACTAATATTATTAATTATTATAAATTAATAATTAATAAGTATTAATATTTAATTAAAAAATACATTATTAAGTAAATTATTAATAATTGTTTGCATATATTATTAATAATATATATATATATATATATATATATATGATGGTTAATAATAATAATAATATTTTTTAACTTAATAATTATTAATTAATAATAATAATAATTGATAATAATAATATTAATAATTAATAATATTATTTAATAATAATTATTAACCCATAGGAATATGATTGACCACGATTGATTTTCATGTTGAGTATAAACCTAGGTGATAAACCATAAGATAAATATTATAGATCAAGGTATATAAACCATATGATAAATATTATAAATGGTAAAATAAACATGGTTGACCATGATTGACTATGGTTAATTTTCATATTAATACAATCTTTGTCATAATGCGATGTTGGACAATGGTAGATCATGATTGATTTTCATATGGAGACAATCTTTGTCACGATGTGACGTTGGACCATGGTTGATTTTCATATTCAGAAAATCTTTGTCACAATGTAACATTGGACCATAATTATAAACCCATGGGATTAATATTACACACCCTATGAATAATATTATACCCTAGGTATATGAACCCTTAGATTAATAAACCCAAGGGATTGATATTATAAAACCAAGGAAATAATAAACCCACGAAATTAACACTAAAAACCCAAGGGATTATAAGCCACAGGGAATAATGTTAAACCCAAGGGATTAATATTATAAACCCAAATTATATAAACACTAAGATAAATATTATAAACCCTAAAATAAGCATGGTTGACCATGGTTGATTTTCATATTAGATATGCAGAATGATAATGACATAACAAAACTGTTATAATTTATATCTCTAATGATAAGTTTGTTCATAAAAACCTTATCGTTATGAATTCTGTTCTTACTTACTTAAACCATTAAAAATATTATAGAAGGATAGCCTGTCGAGAGTTCCTGTGCTATAAAAGATATATAATACAATACTCTGATATATTAATCTAATAAACTTATGTATTAATGGGGATTCGGTTATTCTTTTTAAATAAGGAATATAAGAATAATTTTAAAACAATAATTGGATTGATTAAGTATGATTATTAGAGTTGGAACTCATTAAATGGGCGGATATGCTAAGATTTAAGACGAGACTCTTATACTATGAATATGCAATCTAATCTAATCTAGAAATGTATCATATTCTAGTTCATGCGTGGTTGGTTGGAGTGCGTGTATTTATTAAATAACCCAATAGAGATAGCCACATGAGTTCTCAAATAATATGAGAGATAGTGGATATAAATAAACTTGGAAATCTAAGTAGGTTCTGGAGAATTTTATATTGAGCATGAATGAATTAAGATGTTGTGAGTACTTGTATCCTAAATTTTGGGGAAATTAAATAGAAATTTCAACGATAATGATAACAAAGTAAGATAATTTATAGTAAGGGAATTAGGAGCACGGCAGAGCACATAAGCACTCTAGTTGTACGTGATAGCTAGGAGTATTTATGTATGTGTTCTCTTCGCCATAAGATATGAAAGGTCAAACAGTCTGATAGAAGGATTTATGGCCGTGTGCTGGTAAAATCTGGTTCTACAGAGATCGATTCTGGTGTACTGTGCCCCCAGATACAGAAGGCGGAAAATCATGATGGCCGGTGGGGGATTCACAGGTCTGATGGGCCTAGTCATGTGGACTTCGGGGCAGTTGCCACACTATTCCGATCACTCTTCTACGTATGTTGATACGCTGCCCTCCATGTTGAGAATAGCTTGTTCTTGCTGGTTTATGGGCTGTGTATGGTTTATCTCATCCATTGTTCCTTAATGTGCTTCCTGAATGTAATCTTTCTACAAGGTTTCTTTGGGTTATCACATGATGAGATTTTAGTTATGTCAACATCTGATCGTTCATTGAGTATTTCAGAGGTGGTCGAGATTGGTGTGATCATTTATATGATCGCTTTAGCATTAGTTATCCTCAATTCTATCTACCATACTCATAAGACTAATGGTAGTTCACGTTGATGATGGTTTAAATTTGTCATCGTCCTCACTGGCATCTTCATCCGGACCTTTTTCAGTTGGATCAGATCACTACAGCAAGTGGTATATATTATGGCATAAGTGGGTGGACTCTATTATTGTTTTTTGACCATGCAAGAGTATTGGATTTAGACTCTGTAAAAGATGGTGGTCTATTCCCGGTTGCATTTTCTGTTGCAGTTGTCATGTATAGCAGAGATGACATTGTTCTGGTTTTTTCGATATCGTGTCGGTATATATGTCGTGAATTTTTTCAGGACTTGTTCCGGGCATTTTTGAATATTTGCCGGGGATGGTTTTGAACCGTTGGGTTAACATAGCCGTAACCTTTACTGACTTCCTTTTAATGCATAGCTGATATGGAATGATTGTTATGTCCTTTCTCGATCCTTTTTATTTCCTTTCCGGGATATGTCATTGATGGTCTGTCGTATCGATGCATCCCTATTTAATGTCTACCTCTAGTCTCTAATTGAATATATTTTCTTCTTTACGAGGCAGCTCTGTCATTATCTGGGGATCTTAAATGACGTGTTTTGTGGTGGGTTGGGGTTACTATACACTCACTAAGTCGATTATTGATCTGGCAACATATCTTCCAATAGATATGCTCTTATTGCTTTAGCTGTTGCTCTGTCAATTTGTCTTGGGATCATCCGTTTAGACGGCTACTTGCATCGTATTATATTATTTCTCCAGGCTATCTTTATTCCATGTCAGGGGTACTTTCTTCTCTATGATTGTACACTACTTGGACTCATTCGGATTTTGCTACATCCTCTATGACTTCATTTTATCCTCGCTTATGAAAATGGTGGCACAATGTTTTGCTGTCATTTAACTCTCTAATTCCAACTGGACATAAAGAGATTTTTCCCTCCTCAATTTTATTCTTGTTTCAGGACAGTGATGACACTTGGATCTTTATCTGTACCATACTAGATTTCCTGCTTCCTGACTTATCGACTTTTCGCTTCCACGCGGTTGCCTTCGCTTCTATTTCTTGTGCTTTATGGTGATGCGGATATTGGTTTCCTAAGGTTTTCATCATCTGTCAAGTCCTATTCATTGTTGTGAATTTGCAGTGACGGCTCTCTGAGACATCAGGTGATATAATTCTATTGCTATCTATATTTCTCATGGCGGGTACTACTGACTCTCTATCCAAAATTCCCGCTTCTCGGGTGCTGCAAACAAAATCAAAAGATCTCATCCATAGTATTTCGGAGGGGCTGGACAATATTGATGAGTTAATTATCAAACAGGTTGTTAGGTCCCTATATTACTAGTATAGTCCCTTATTGTTGTTGGTGTAACCCCCTTATTGTTATTATTGTACCCTTGTAACCCCCATTTTATTATTATTGTGCCCTTAAATTATTATTGTTAGGTCGGCTAGGATTACATTGTGGCCCACTAGGATTACATTATGGCCCCATGGACTCCTATATATAGAAAGGAGGTTTTGTAAATTGGAGCATCCAAGAATTGTTCATTTATGTAATTTATTGGAGGTTTCCCCCTCAAAGTGGCTTATTTCTAAGGCGTTGATATCTCTTTTCTTCTCTTTTTGGAGCTGGTTACACAACATTTGGTATCAGAGCTTTGGATTCTAGGATTTCGCTGCTCCAAACAGGTCATCGTGGAATTTCCGCTATAACTTTTTTTCTACGAAGTTTCAGAAGCTGAAATTTTTAGGGTGCGAAGCTGAAATCCTGAGGAATATTTTCTAAAAATTTCAGAACTTGGTTTGCAATATTTTCGGAGATATGATCTGTGGAAGTTAGGTCTTTTTTCAGGCTCCTAAACAGGTCATCGTGGAATTTGCGCTATAAATTTTTTTCTACGAAGGTTCAGAATCTGAAATTTGAATGGTGCGAAGCTGAAATCCTGAGGAAATTTGTCAAAAAAATTTAGATCTTGGTTCACAATATTTTTGGAGATATGATCTATGGAAGGTAGTGCTTTTCCAGGCTCCTAAATTTCATCTCAAAGAGGTGATCGTGGGAAAAGTTCAATAACTCTCTCTCTGGGCATCAGATTGGAGTTCCGTAAAAAGTGGCCGCAATAACACAGACTGTAGTTTCTTGGATATAAATTTCAGAGACAAAGGACGAAACAGTGATACGTGGCAAGTCGTACAAGTTCGCTCTACTGAACCAGTCCATAATTAGGTCATTGTGGGAGATTGGACACAACTTTGTCTTGGAGAATCCAAATCAGGTCAGACCTGTGGCATTCGAAAGATAATTCAGAGGGCTACGTCGGTTCCAAAATTTAGATATTGAAGTGCTGCAATCACAGAGATAATCCAATTTCAATATCGAGCTCCTCAAAAGCAAGAAAAAGGTGTGTATTTTTTTTCCAAATTGCATAAGTCTTGTTTGAATAATCAAGTTAAATTGATTCCAAGGGCATATTGTAGAATAGATATCAGTATTGGATTCTAAAATGGCCCCTAAAAAGAACTCAACGCCCATTAAGCCTTTAGAAGGCTCTACTATGACTCATGAAGATGAAGAATGACAACATGACATATCAAAATTACAAGAGCAAGTGCAACAAATTTCGCTCTCACAAAGAACAACAAAAAATGAAATGGAAGTTTTGAAGAAGGGCATGGAAACTAAGATGGATGGTTTGAAGAAAGGCGTGGAAGCTAAGATGAGTGGTTTGGAAGCTAAGATGGATGGCATGGAAGTGAGCATGGAAGCTAAGATGGATGACATGGAAGCTAAGATCGATGAAAAAATGAAAGACAACATGGAAAACATGAATAAAGATCTAAAAGTAGACATCGAAGGTTTGGGAAAGTTGATACAAGAAATGTTTCCTAATGTTGAAAAGATAGTAGAGGAAACTCATGATGAGAACAAAATAAATGTTAATCGTGATTTCATAAACTCTACTGTTGGAGGGAAGAACCACCATATTCCAAAAATGGATATGAGGAAGTTTGATGGAAAGGATCCTGTAACATGGATACTACGGATGGAGCAATATTTTGATCTCCATAATGTGCAAAACACACAAAAGGTACGCATTGCAACTTTACATTTAGAACAAAATACATTTGTATGGTATCGATGGCTTTGCTCCCGTAAAAAAATTGTCACTTGGTCAATTTTTACGGAGGAAATGATAGCACATTATGAGGATACAAAGAGCAACACCTTCTTTAGCAAATTGATAAATCTCAAACAAAAGGGTTTAGTGGGGCAACACATTGAGGACTTCCAAAAATTGAATATAAGGGTAACTGATATTCCAGAGGAACACAGGATTGATCTCTTCATAGGCACTCTAAAGGATAACATCCAACATGAAGTTCGTGTTTTGGAACCTGATTCATTGGAGAAGGCATTCAGGTTGGCAAGAAAAGTTGAATGTAAAATTATGGCGACAAGGAAGCCTACCACTCAATTCTATAAATAAGGAAGTGTTGCTACGCCTAGATTTCCACAACCTACAAGGTTGACACCACAACAATTGGAAGAAAAAAGAGAAAAAGGGCTTTGCTACAGTTGTGATAGCAAATACACTAAAGGTCATAAGTGTCTTGAGAAGAAATTATTTTACATAGATTGTGAAGAGGAAGAAGAAAATGAACAAGAAGAGGATATACACCAGGAACCAGCCCTAGAAGAGGAAGAAATTAATCCGACCATATCGTGTAATGCACTGGCAGGAATTACCACTCCTCAAACTCTCAAGATATAAGGACAAATCAAGAAGAAAAAGGTAATAGTGTTGATTGATTCAGGTAGCACCCATAATTTTATTCATTGTAAGGTAGCCAAGGAATTAAATTGCTTCCTATACCCAGCACCATAATGTCAAGTGATGGTTGCAAATGGAGGAACTATAAATTGCTCTGGAAAATGCCATAATATCAAGCTAACCATGGGGGAATATATATTGAATAGTCCAATGCTTTCCATTCCTATGGGAGGTGCTGATGTTGTACTAGGAGTACAATGGTTACAATCTTTGGGGACGGTAGCTTTTAATTTTCAAGAACTTTTCTTGAAATTTTTTTCAGAAGGAAAGGAAGTCGAATTAAGGGGTATTGAAGGGAAGCCGGGAAGGATAATAAGCTCTAATGTCATGAAAAATCTTCTAAAGAAAGAACAACGAGGCGTAATTGCACAATTATGCTCACTAGAAGTTCCGACATCAAAATCATCTATTTCTGCAGATCTCCAACAAGTCTTGGAAAATCATTCCAAGGTGTTTGAAACTTTTAAAGGAATCCCACTTATTCGTGATCATGATCATGCTATTCATTTGATTCCGGGAAGTGTTCCTCCAAACATCAGGCCTTATAGATATCCTTACTTCCAAAAGAGCGAAATTGAACGTATGATTGCAGAAATGTTAGAGGCGGGTATAATTCAACCTAGTCAAAGTTCTTTCTCTGCTCCTGTAGTATTGGTACACAAGAAGGATGGATCATGGCGAATGTGTCCGGATTATAGGGAGCTCAATAAGCTCACCATTAAAGACAAATTTCCAATTCCTGTGATTGATGAATTATTGGATGAATTACATGGAGCAATTTATTTTACCAAGTTGGATCT
Source organism: Pinus albicaulis (assembly GCA_034641835.2). Classification (NCBI taxonomy): domain Eukaryota; kingdom Viridiplantae; phylum Streptophyta; class Pinopsida; order Pinales; family Pinaceae; genus Pinus; species Pinus albicaulis. The sequence goes on along the minus strand of CM076582.1, from coordinate 308,987,630 downwards.
TCGTTCGGGATATCATCAAATTAGAATGAAGACTGAAGATATTCCAAAAACAACATTTCGAACTCATGAGGGTCATTATGAATTTTTGGTCATGCCTTTTGGCCTTACCAATGCACCTTCTACATTTCAAGGGTTGATGAATTCCATTTTCGAACCCTTCCTTAGAAAATTTGTGCTAGTATTTTTTGATGATATACTAATCTACAGCAGGTCTTGGAAGGATCATGTTGAACATGTTGACGGGGTGCTCAAACTATTGCAGGAGAAACAATTATATGCAAAAAAATCCAAATGTTTCTTTGGAGTACAAGAGGTGGAATATCTGGGTCATATTGTATCTCACGAGGGTGTTAAGGTAGACCCTAAGAAAATTAAAGCCATTAAGGAATGGAAAGTCCCCACAACCATAAAGCAGTTGCGAGGATTTCTCGGGTTAACAGGGTATTATCGAAATTTTGTTAAGAATTATGGGAGAATAGCAGCACCTCTAACAACATTATAGAAGAAAGATGCATTTTCGTGGACTCCTGAAGCAACTAAGGCCTTTGAACATCTTAAAGAGGCAATGTGCCTAGCACCAGTCTTAGCTACGCCAGACTTCACAAAAACCTTTATTGTGGAATGTGATGCCTCGAGAAATGGAATTGGTGTTGTTTTAATGCAAGAAGGAAGACCCATTTCTTTTGAAAGTCGTCCAATCAAAGGAAAGTATTTACAGAAACCTATTTATGAGAAGGAAATGTTAGCAATAATGCATGCACTAAAGAAATGGCGAACTTACCTAATGGGAAGACACTTCAAGGTAAAAACTGATCATGATAGTCTTAAACACTTTTTGGAACAAAGACTATCTTCAGAAGAGCAACAAAAATGGGTCACAAAGATGTTGGGTTATGACTTTGAAATAATCTACAAAAAAGGAAAGCTTAATGTTGTTGCAGATGCACTCTCAAGAAAGAATGAAGAGGTGGAAGCATTGCTTTTTTCCATTTCTATTATCCAACCAGATTGGATAACCGAAGCAAGAGATGAATGGAAGAAGGAAAAGGATGTATGGACACTCATTCAAAAGTTGCGGCAAGATCCTAGTACATCTGATACATTTAGTTGGAAAAATGATTCCTTATGGTACAAAGATCGCTTATATCTTTGTAAGAATTCCCAACTAAAACAAAAGATTCTTCTGGAATTGCACACTTCTCCTTTAAGAGGACACTCGGGATTTTTAAAAACTTACCACAGGGTGAAGAAAGAATTTTTTTGGGATGGCCTTAAATCTGATATTCGAAAGTTTGTGGCGGAATGTTTGGTTTTCCAGCAGAATAAAGTGGAAACAATTAAGACCCTAGGACTTCTACAACCTTTATCCATTACAAGTCAACGTTGGGAGGAGATTTCAATGGATTTTATCACAGGTTTACCTAAGTCCGAAGGAAAGAGTGTCATCATGGTGGTAGTTGATAGACTTACCAAGTATGCACACTTTTGTGCATTATCTCATCCATTTAAAGAAAGTATAGTTGCTACTACATTTATGGATAGAATTCAAAAGCTACATGGAAGCCCAAGGGTTATTGTGAGCGACAGAGATCCCATTTTTACTGGAAATTTTTGGACGGAGTTATTTCTTGTTTGGGTACTCAATTAGCTCATAGCTCATCTTATCATCCTCAATCTGATGGTCAAACTGAGATCGTAAATAAATGTTTGGAAGGATATCTTCGTTGTTTTGTATCTGATAAGCAAACACAATGGGTCAAGTGGTTACCTCTTGCTGAATGGTGGTATAACACTTCCTTCCATACTGCAGCAAAAATGACCCCATTTATGGCACTTTATGGATATCATCCACCATCCATCACATCATCTTTAAGGGAAAATTCAAAGGTTCAAGCAGTGGAAGATCACATCGAGCATCAACAAGAAGTTCTCAAACTCTTAAAGGATAACCTGAATTTGGCACAAAATCGAATGAAACAACAGGCAGATCAACATCGCAGTGAGAGAAGTTTTGATGTAGGAGATTGGGTATTTTTACGGCTACAACCATACAAACAAATGTCCCTCAAGCAAGCTAAGAAGGATAATAAATTATCGCCAAAGTACTATGGTCCTTACAAGGTGTTGCAAAAGATTGGTACTATGGCATACAAATTAGAGCTTCCTTCTTCTTCGCGAGTACATCCAGTTTTCCATGTTTCATGCTTAAAGAAGGTTATAGGTGAAAATCTTCCAGTTCAAACAATATTGCCAGAACTTGATGAGGAAGGAAAAATCATATTGGAACCTGAAGCGGTCACAGAAACAAGAACTCAACAACTACGGAATCGATCAATTTCAGAGTATCTCATCAAGTGGAAGAACTTACCCACTGAAGATTCTACATGGGAGGATGAGAATTTTATACAGAAGCACCCAGAGCTACTCAAGCATTGAGGAGAACACTTTTTTGAAGGAGAGGGGCATGTTGGGTCCCTATATTACTAGTATAGTCCCTTATTGTTGTTAGTGTAACCCCCTTATTGTTATTATTGTACCCCTGTAACCCCCATTTTGTTATTATTGTGCCCTTAAATTATTATTGTTAGGTCGGCTAGGATTACATTGTGGCCCACTAGGATTACATTATGGCCCCATGGACTCCTATATATAGAAAAAGGAGGTTTTGTAAATTGGAGCATCCAAGAATTGTTCATTTATGTAATGTATTGGAGGTTGCCCCCTCGAAGCGGCTTATTTCTAAGGTGTTGATATCTCTTTTCTTCTATTTTTGGAGTTGGTTACAAAACACAGGTTTTCAAAAATTCATCTGCTGATGCGTCTCAAGTGCAAGGTGGCCATAATAGATAGAAGCGTTGTGGCCATCGTAAGAAGAAGCATTCTTATTTCAAACACAAAATGGAAATCAAGGAGGTGATTTTAGATTACGAGGATCTCTGTGGGAGAGTTGCGAGTCTTCAGAAACGGGAGGTTATTGGCAGGTGGATGTTCCTGGATAATAATGAATTTGACACGTCCAATTGGATCAGAAAATATTGGAATCCCATTATTGGATACACTCCAAAGGTTAGCATTCTTATTAATGTCTGGTTTAGTATACATTTTTTGGACGATAAAGATGTTCATAAGATTACCAGCAGGACCTAGGTGCATGGAAGGAGTTTTATGCAGTTAATTCCTTGGTATCTCAGATTCAATCCAGTACTAGAGGCTCCCCGCAGCCGAGTTATATGGTTGAAGCTTCCTGGACTCCCCCTGGAATTCTGGACCCTTAAGGCTCTTCGGGAAATTGGTAATTCTATTGGCTCCACTAAGTACATTGACCTGAGCATTTTGGGAGCCAGTGACAAGAGAATAGCGTGGATCCTGGTTGAGCTTGAGTTTTTTGGGGGACTGCATGGTGATATTGATCTTGTATGGGGCAACAGGAGGCATAGACAACATATTGACTTTTGGGGTATTCCCTTATGGTGTCTTATTTGTCACCGCACCGGTCATCTTAGGGAACACCGTCCTTTCCGTTTGCGTATGTTTCACTCGGGTGACGCATCGACTGCTGTGGCTGATGGTCGTCAGACAAATACTGCTTCTGGAACCTCTGGCAGTTTAAACTCAGGTAATCCTAGTCCCTTTAACTCCGATGAAGACATTTATGCCACTGCTCATGGTTAGTCTAATGGGATTTTAAATATGGCTGGGGTGGATGTTCGGGCATCTGATTCCAACCGGGCATCACTTCATAATATTCGCATTTTGGAACCGGAATCTAATCACGAGCCCTATGAAGATTACTCAGATGTTCCTATTTCTCTGCCATATGAGCCAAAAGATTGTGGTGATAATGATGTTCCTATTTCTCACTCTGTGACCATACTTGATGATAACCCTCATGGTAATGCGAATCTTGCTGGCTGTTATGTTTCGACTTGTGATGACCCTCCACTATTTCCTACCACAAACTTTTTCATAGGAGAATCCTCTGCTCCTCCACCCTCTTCTTCCCCCGGTGCCCATATGACCCTTGATATCTCGTCCGAATTCGATGATCCCAACATTCTATCGGATTCCCCTAGGAACTCTGTTGGGAGTGATCTTGAAACCATCTTGGCTAATCCAAATATTGACCTCGCCACTCTCACTGTCTTTGATAGACCTCCACCATTGATCGAATCTAGATCTACACTTCACCTGTCTTCTAATATCTCTGCAAGGCGTAAATCAAAGGTGGTCAATAAATACACTAGGGGAAAATTTAAGGCAATATCTCTTTTCTCTGAGAATGATGAAAATCTCATAGATATTCCGATATCTGTTAGTGAAGGCATAAGGGAAATTCCAAGGGCGCTTAGAGCTAGCAACCCAGAGGTGGATTCGACATGATCCACATCCTTTCTATGAATATTAGGGGGATGGGCAATGCCTCCAAAGCACATTGCCTGCGGGACATTCTGTATTCTGAAAATCCAATCATTTTTTTGGGCCAAGAAACTATGTGTGACTGGGAGAAGGCCATCAAAATGTTTTTGAGTTTTAAGTCTGGGTGGTATGTTGCTACAGTGGATGCTGTGGGACACTCTGGGGGTTTGATTGCCATTTGGAATCTGGATAATGCAATTTTTAAAGCCTATAAGTTTTTTGGGGGAATATTTCTTTCAGGTCGTCTCAGAGGTATGGAAGAAACTGTAAATATCATCAACATATATGCACCATACAACAATAGACAGTACTTTTGGAAAAGAATGGTTGCTTCGGGTATTCTTACATTGCATAATTTAATTTTGATGGGGGATCTTAATTATACCATGCATTCTGATGAAATTTGGGGTAATTCTGCCAGACTAGATCCTCTATCCTCCTTTTTGAATGATATGTTTTATGATCTACATATGTTGATATACGCCTGTTCCCTCTTTTTCCGACCTGGACGAACAAGCGGGCTAGTGTTGACTTTATCGGTAAAAGACTGGATCGGGCACTGGTTCACGTAAATATTGTTGACAAATGGGGTATGCTGTGATCAGATGTCATTGTTTCTGATATATCAGATCATATGCCAATCAAACTCTCTTGGAAATTTAATGTTAAGACTAGAGGAAGGCCATTCAAATTTAATATAATATGGCTTGAGAACGTGGAATATACAATTATGGTTCACAGTATCTGGCAGCAAGATGAGGATGATGCGGGTCTTAAGGATTGGGATCGATTCCATTTCAAGCTACAAAAGATTAAGAAGGCGTTAAAGGAATGGGAGATCTGGAAAAAGACCGCGCTCAAAAATGAATTTCAGGAGATATCCAAGTTGATGGCGGATTTATATGCTTCCTTCACAGCTTCCAGCTCGGATAATTCTGCTATATGCCTATTGAATGAACTTGGTTCTAAGAAGAGGGAAATATTGTGGATTGAGGAAGTTACCTGGCGGCTAAAGAGCAGAATTTCATGGCTTAAGGAAGGCGATCTCAACACACGTTTTTTCCATAAAACTGCAAACGCAAGGAGAAATAGGAACGCCATATGGCGTATTAAAAGGAATGATGACAGTTTTGCATACTCCACTTCCGAGATCCAAGATGAAGATTTTTCTTATTTTTCAAAGTTCTATATGAAAGATCTCTCGATTAATGCTGAGAACCAATCCTGGGTTCTTGATCATATTCCCAGATTTTTCGATGAAGAGGCTATTGCTTTGATTGATCAATGTATCATGGGGAATGAGGTTCTTTCGGTCCTGAAATCATTTCCACACAATAAATGCCCGGGGCCAGATGGGTGGCCTGCGGAATTTTTTATCTTTTTCTTTGATTTACTGGGGGCTGAACTTACTGACATGATGGAGCTGTTTCGCTCTTGGGGCATTATGCCTGCAAATATAAAATCCACATTCATTTCCCTTATCCCAAAGGTCACTGATCCACAGTCCTTCACAAATTTTAGACCCATCGCTCTTTGTAATCTCATTTACAAAGTCACCTCAAAGATTATAGCTAATCGAATAAAAGTTGTTTTATCTGCTCATATTTCAGCGGAGCAATATGGTTTTCTCAATGGTTGTTCCATTCATGATGCTACTGCTATTGCACAGGAGGTTCTGCATTCTATGCACACGGATAAAAAGGAGGCATTGGTTATGAAGGTGGATTTACATAAGGCATATGACTCGGTCGATTGGTCTTTTATCAGGGTTATACTGCTCAAGATCGGCCTTCCCGTCTGGATAATTCGCTGGATTATGTCTTGTGTATCCAATATTAGATATGCTGTTATTGTGAATGGCATTCCATCTTGTTTCTTTGAGGCTGGTCGGGGCTTGCGCCATGGATGTGCTCTTTCCTCGCTCATTTTTATTCTCATTATGGGTGGGTTCAGTAAGATCATGCACTCTGCATAACAAAAGGGTTACATCAAGGGATTTTATTTTTCAAATTCTATATCCACATCGCATTCTCTTTTCGTTGATGATCTATTACTTTTTGGTTATCTGATTAGAAATCATTGGTTCTATATTCATATCATGTTTATGTGATTTGAAACTGCTACAGGTCTGGGTATCAATTGCAGCAAATCTTTTCTCATCTATGAATTTGGTGATATTCAGGAGGTCAACTTTATTGCTGAATTTTTGGGTGTTGAAATTCGGCTGGCTTCTAAGGGTTTTAAATATTTGGGTTATGTTATCAAACCCTGTGGATACAGAAACAATGATTGGAATTGGATTGTTGACAGATTCTGGGATTGGATTCATCGTTGGACTCATTGATGTCTGTCTATGGGAGGACAACTTATCATGATCTAGTCTGTTTTATCCCAGATGATGGTGTTCTGGGGTCACCTCTTCTTCCTTCCTGCTGGTATTATAAGAAAAATAAATAGTATCATCACACAATTTCTATGGGGTGGGGCTAACATGCACAAGAAATATCCTCTATGTAGTCTAACAACTATCAACAGACCTAAGGATATGGATGGATGGGGCATTTTGAATACTCGTGAATTCAATAGCGCCCTTTTAACTAAATCCTTTTGGTGGGCCATTAATGGTACATGCATATGGAATGCCATCAATAGAGCTAAATACATCCACGGTGACGCTCTTTATTTGATCTGCTGTCATGACTTTAATTTTCCACGCAAAATATCATGCATATGGGGTAGCTTCAATTTTTTTTTGGATAATGTTGCCCCTCGATTAATCTGGCACTTTCGTGATGGGAGTCGCATACCGATCGGGTTGCTGAATTTTCTTCCTCTGTCGCCACAATTTGTTCCATCTCAACGCCTTCTACATGCTTTGACTCAGAGGGGAATTCTGTATTTTTCTCAAGCTATATATTTTTGGTCCTTTGGAGCTCCTATCTTCAAAACTGCTACTCAATTAGGATTGGTAGGGGCTGAAGCTGATGAATGGGAACTATTCTGGGATCATTTGCGGTGTGCGGGTCTTTGTTATGCTACTGGTGGTGATCAAATCATATGGAATGGCCCACTCAACGATAATATGGTTATTGTTAAGGAGGTATATCATTATAACATTGTTCGATCTCAACAGCTTCATGCTACCAAAATCTTCTATCCTTTTTGGCATAGGAAAATTCCCACGAAAATAACTATCTTTGGATGGCTGGTTTGGCGTGGGAAAGTTCTCACATGGAAAAATCTCAAGAAGAGGGGTCATCAGGGACCCAGCCGATGCGCTTTCTGCTGTTTGGAGGAAGAAACTGTTTCACATTTATTCTTCTCCTGTCCCAATATAGCCAGACTTTGGAAGTTATTCAGCTCCTATATTTTGAATCCATTATGGATCCTTATGGATTTCATATCTGCTGCATTAGAATGGGCTAAGCTGAACAGTAAATATAAATCGCTCCCATTCTTCCTTATATGGGAGGTCTGGATGGCTCGGAATCAACTGATTTTTTAGCACAGACCCTTCCATATACAACAGGTATATTTGGCTATTAAATATTGGGTGGACGATCGACCCAAACAATCACCAGCTGTAGTGGATGGCTCCCATCGGATTAGACCTCATGAGATTGGCATCCCTGCCATCTTTTTTGATGGGGCCTCCGTTGATGGAAATACAGGATGTGGGGTGTGAATCAAACTTTCTGATCGTGAGACATATCACATTTTTTGGAATGGAGGCCCTGGATCTAACAATAAGGCCAAGATTATGGCTCTTTGGAGGGGCCTCCTGGCTACCTCACACCTACAAATTCAGGATGTCAGCATATATGGGGACTCTCAACTGATCATTGGATGGATCACCAACAGATTCCATATGTTATCTCCGAATCTTCAAGGCTGGATTGAAATAACATAGAGACTGTGGGGAAGGATGAAATGCCCATCCATTAATCATATATTCCGTGAGAATAATACTCGGGCAGATCGGCTTTCAAAGAAGGGACTACTGGTTGATTTTGGTTTGATGAAGATCACTCATTTCTCCGAAGGCAGACAGATGGGAGAATTCTCCATTCCCATTCCATGAGTATTTTGATTTGCGGTTCTAAGTACCTTTTTTTGACTAATCAGTATTACTTTGGTGGGTTCCGGTTTTTTGACACAGGTTTTTGGTCTGGGGTTGCTGGATGTACTTGTCACTATATTCTTGGGTCCCAACCAGAATTGCATATTTTCTTTCTCTCTTTACAGTATTTCTGATTGATCTCTATTTTAGACAAGCGAGCCTGAGCTTTTCAATTGGAGTGCCTGTTTTTATTTCGATAGGGGTATAATCTTTTGTCCTCCCAATTACATGCGTGCCTAGTTTTCTTTTTGACTTCTGAGCCTGTTCATATATATCAAGCGAGCCTGATATTTTACATTACAAGCGAGCTTGATCTATTATAGTTATGAAGTGAGCCTGAACAGACCCTTTTCATGCCAGACATATAGGTGTATTATATGTATCATGCGTGCCTTCCAATCATTTTCAAGCGAGCCTATTTTATCAATGAATCATGTGTCTACTTTGTGTTTTTTGTTTCTGGTTTTGCATTTTAACACAGGCAGGGTAGAACATGGGTATTTGGACTACTTTCTTCTCTGTTTTGATCCACATTATGTCAAGTGAGTTGGTCCATATATATCAAGCGAGCCCGAATTTTTATATTACAAGCGAGCTTGACATATTATTGTTCAAGCGAGCCTGAATAGACCCTTCTTCATACCAGACATATAGGCGTATTATCTATATCATGCGTGCCTGCCAATCCTTTTCAAGCGAGTCTGTTATTATCAATGGTTCATATCTCTGCTATGCACATTTTGTTTCTGTTTTGGCATTTCAACACAGGCGGGGTAGAACAAGGGTTCTATGGTCTTTTTTCTTCTCGGTTTGGATTCACAAGCATACTCTTTTCCCCGATGTCATTCTCTATTTCGCTTGTCATATTTCCTGTATGCTCTTAAACCTTTTTGATGATTCCATCCTTCTCTATCTATTAATGTTCATATCATATGCTGGTATATTTGTAAGGGATGGAATTTATTCCCGAAATGAGGAGCACGATCTATTTGCTCATTCACTCTATAAATGAGCATCAATCATTTGGCCATTCTATGGTGGATTTCTCGCTGTAGGCACTTCAGCTGAGATTGTATTAGTCAATGCACTGTTTATATTTTAATATAATCAGCGTTTTTTTTCTTCTGAAAAAAAATCTAAAATGAGTTGAAGATAAATACGAGAAAGACCAGGAAGGGAATTATCCTTTTCTAAACCTCAATCGGTTTAACTCCAATGAAAACTGCTAAACCTTGACTCATTAGATTAATTTCAAGTATAAGTATTAAAGTCCCATATTTTTTAGTTGAAATAACGATGATAAAGAGAAAACCAGAACAATACTAGTATGAGATGGAATCAGATGAACAATGATAACGCATCATCATAAGTGATAAATTTAAATAAGAAACAAGGTTTCACCAATGATACAGAATGTAAACATGTTGCAAGTGCTAAAGTTTATATAAGTTTTTTCCTTTTTCTGAAATTGGGGATACATAAAGTAAGTTACTGTGCAAGACAACAACAATACCCATAAAACATGGAAAAAACTAGGAAACCGAGACTGGACTACACAGTGCTATATATATTAAATAAGACTATGCGAGGTTGTTACAATTTAAACAAAACAACCCAGGTTAGTTCTAGACAACAACTATGAAACTATAAAGGACCGTGCCAGTAGCACCCAAACTCAAAGGCGGGATATGAACCAAAATTTTGATAAGGGTATAAACCCCAATTAACAAGTAGCAAGAGGAACCACCTAGTAGTCGAATGAAAACGACAAAAGGGAAACGTAGAACCCAAAAAGCATATATCCAGCCCAATGTAGCAAAAATAAACTATAAATGAATCCAACTTTATTCACAACAACTTGTTGTGGGATTTTTCATACTTGTACATATTAGTTAGCTCCTGAGTGGCGACAACCGAAAAACCACGAAGGAAGGAATTCATTACCCGTGCGGCATGCATAAAGGAATAAAACTGGTGCGACAACATTGAGTTGAAACAAGTGAAAATGTCGAAAGAAGTCGATGGATCAAACTATACATTCTTAAGGTTTAGGTTGGAGCGATCGGTACCATTGGATTGTGGCAACTGATATCCATCATCCAGGTCGCCAGGTACCACACCATGTGACTGCCATGTGAACACCTGAGGTGGCAACAAAGGACTTGTCGCAAGTACGGTGGTCAGGTTGGTACGTCATAGGTAACATACGGGTGGATTGAGGTTATCGACTCCTGCTAAATAAATAATGTGATGAGTGCAAAAAAAATTTATTACGCCACCTTCAACCAAGTATAATATAGGAATGCAAACCAAACTTTAATAAATCTCAATTTCAATTATAAGTTCCTGAATTCTAAATAATATTAGAGCCAGCTAAACGTGATGGTGTGGTGAGCAAGAAATAAACCAAAGTAGACATAGTGTAGTAACTAAATGTTGCACCCTAAAATAATTCAAGGCGGAGTCGTGAATAAAATGCATAGGTATCATATACAAGAGGGAACCGATACAAGATACCCCTCCAAAGATGAATCCCTCTTGCAACATAATTATTAGGCGGAACAACTAATATAAGAATGTGATTAAAACCCCATCATTTTATGTGTATATAGACCTTATCTGGGTGTATTCACAAGGCCGAAGTCTAGAGGAACCAGTATAAATTAGTAAGAAAAATCAAGGAAGTAATTATTTAACCAATGGAAAAAGATAGGAGGTTATCCATTCCACCATAAGATGTATTTATGTTTGATTCTAATACAATTAGCATTGGTAATAATTGTAATAAGAGTTAATCCAACCACTAGTCATAAATATTGTGGGAATAGACTCATCCAGGATGAAATACATGCATCAGATGTCATAAGGATGCTAAATCACGACTCAGAAACTCATCTTTTGAATTTATTTTTAATTGACTTAGAATTTACTAAAGTTGGGGTGCTTTATATATATTTATATATAGACACACACACACACGCACACACATAGAGAAATGATGAACATGACAAGTGGTATTATATCCTGGGCTCAACCCTTGGGCCTAATGGGCATTATCGTAACTTGGGAAAAAGTGGAGTGCCAGTACAACTGCCAGAAGAAAATTTTGTCACTCACTTTACGATGGAGTCAAAAGATAACTTTAAGAAGCAACAATTCATGGTGATGTTGGAAGTAAGAAAAAATATATATATCTCTGCTACAGTGCTATGGAGGTTAAAGGGAGAGTGAGGTTGGCAATAGAAATTGTTAGACTGGTACACTAACCCATTTTTTCACCTAAGAATATATTCAATAGATGTTATAGGAAATAAATTGAGTTTAACTCGAAACATTTTAATGGGAAACATGTAGATGTAACCTTCCAAGAAAATCATAGAGATAAATTCAAAAATAGATGACCTTGATTCAAATCACAAGGAAGGTGCAGGTTAGTCTTGAGAGGAAATTTTTTCGTTCTAGTGCCAAATTACAGAAGCACAACTTCCTAATTTTTATATAAAACTTAAATATGACAATAACTATCCTTTTCGACTAATTGAAGATGTTTTTGATTAGATGACATGATCTACTTTCTATGATATAAGACGAATAAAGCCTTATTTCTCAATTTTAGGACTAAGGAAGGGTGTGTCATTGTTTGATATAAATACATGTAACTATAAAATGGCTGAAAATTGATCTAAGTTGATCAAAAGTGAAAAGGACATGATGAAAATACTAATACCTACAATCTCGAATAAGGTTGAGAGGTCAGTCTGAGACAAAAATGTAAAGGCACACAATCTTAAATTCGTGGGATGTATGGTGGAAAGTATTTTACACGGTTGAAAGAATACTTGAAATTTGAAATAATCCATTAATATACAAATCAGTACATAGTTGGTATGCAAGAATAATTTCTATGTATATAGAAAGGGTCATGGTAATACAACTAGAGTATAACACATAAGTATTACCATAGGAATTGAAATACTTTTGTCACCAAAGATATCTTGGATCCATTAAAGATATGATAATAAATTTAAAATATATAGTAAGTACTCAGTGAAATTTTAGAGCATTTATGCATAATACTACTGTTAGACTAGAATGCGAGATTTAATATAAAGGGGAAATGTATATCTTAAAGAGGTAAGTGTGTTGGACACATATCTACAAGAAAAATAAAAATAAAGGCTAGGATATGTTGGGAATGTACAATAAATCTAACAGATGGATGAATTAGTAATACATGGTAATGGGAAATAGAAAATTTATATAGCCAATGCAACTTGATTTTGGGAACACCTAGAATTTACTATAGGTTCTTATATTAAGGTAAAGCAGGAATGAAATGTAAAATTGAAAATTTTCAGTTTTTTGTTAAACGAAATGATTTGGTAAGAAAGGTTAAACTACCAAGGATGGAGGAATGTAATTACTAAACAACCAGTAAAATTCAGAAAAAATAATAATATAAGAAGAGACAGAATCATCCATGGGATGGACCAATGAGATACCCATGTATAGAATGGCTAATAGAGTAATAAGTAAAATGATACTAGATACTAAAAAAAAAGGAGCTAACAAACTTAAATTGATGGCACTGATAAGAATGGAACAAGCTTAAAATTTGAAATAAAAAACTAGTAGTGAAAAAGAAAGAGAGAACAACAAGGTATATCAAAAGTGAGAAATAAGTACGTTGATATTGGATGAAAATTATATGATCAATTCAAAAAGCATATGATGGAGGCTACTTGCAGGTTATTTAATCATAACCTAACCATTATAAAAGGAAAAATAGTAGTTGCATGTGTAAAATCGATTAACTAAACAAGATTTTAAGAGAAGGTGGGGAAACACATGTGTTACATGAGCATAATAAGAATGGATGTGATCTGAGGATATGATCGACTTAGTATATGGATAAGGATGACCAAACCTAGGTAAAAAGGTTAGATATTCGTTCATGATAATAAAATGGTGTGTGTCAGCATAATATATATATATATATATATATATATATATATATATATACACACACACACACACACACACACACATATATACCAAGTGTGGTTAGGAACAAATTGGATAAAACTAATATTGTCGTTGAAAGGAAAGGAGAAAGCAACATGCTAGAAAATAAAACTTATTATTAATTAAGAAAAGATAGATAGAAAAGTGGACTAAAATAAGGTTTCAGACCTATTAACATAGAACAATAATTTGTTTTTTATTAATATTCATATTCGTAGATCGAAATTTAATAGTCTAATTTTTTGACTATTACAAGGTTGTGAAATAAACTGCCAAAGGGAGATAAGTTAAATTGTTGTGAATAAATCGTAAGACGATGGAAAGGAAATGAAAACTATTATTAGGAAACCGAAGGGTGAATTAATGCCTCCTTGATTGAGCAACCACAATAATATTAATATGGCAGGAAGGTAATGAATGATAAATCCTATACAAGGAAACAAGTAACAACACTATTATTATGGATTAGTTTCAGCCACCTTGGGCAAGGGTTGCAAAGAATATAAACTATGAGTAAGGGGTTCTACAACTACATAGGCAAGACATCTATGTGTAGAGGGTAGAATCATACCTAAATAACAATTATTAATCATAAAAACTTTTATAAAATCTAATAATGCAGAATTAGAAGCAATGAGAAGAAGGAAATGACCCCAGAAAGGTCAGAATTAAAAGGAAAATATACTCAAAAAATTGAAATTGTGATACATTATGAAGCACATGTTGCTAAGGCAATCAGGAAAAACGATGAATCGTGAAAATAATTTGACCACCAGCATTGGTGAAGGTGCAGGGATAGAAATAATTAGGGTGCACATGGATAGATTTAGCAAAATGTTATAATAATAATAATACTAGTATATATGGGAATGAACAAAATCATATATGCACCATTGATGTAATATTTAATTCACGATAGGCGACGAACATTCTCTAGATAATTGTCACCTTTGTGTGGCCCATATAAAAACAAATGTATATCCTCATACATTAAAATTTATAAGTGCACAATACTCATGTTAATGAGAACGACCACAAGACCGATTATATATATATTGAATTGTACTGACTTTATTAAATGAATGAGTGAATAGGATGAATGCAGATGGAAAATAAAAATCCTACATTCAGTAGGAAAACAAACATGCTAGAAAAAAAGAGTAAGTGTGCATCCATGAGAATCTTTATAGCAAATTGAATGAAGAAATGATGATGCTATGGGTGGAAAATGAAAAGCAATAGTCATTCAGATGCACGAGGAGATGAAATTTACCCGATATACTAAGGGTTTGTAGAATATCAGAACTATACAAGAACCACCAAATTTGGAACTGCAATACATTTAGTTATTTTGAAATACTTTTATAAATTATTATGTAATAATTGGTATATGATAACCTTCATTTAATTGACATGGAAGTTGCAGGTAAAGTCAAGGAAGAAATATGTTATAGTGGAAGCACTTGTATTTTCAACCGGAAAGGGATCAAACTTTGGAATGGAGTGGTCGCTCAAAATAAGAAGAGGGAAACTCTTCGACAATGCAAAGGATCTTGTAAAGTAAAAAAAACTGAACAAGACCAGTAAAATTAGAACTGCGGCATATTAATTAGTGTTTTCATAAATTGTACTTGGAAAGGCAGTACATAATAAATTTCATTTAATTACTTGGAAATTGCTGCAGGTAATAACAGAATAAATATTCTGCCAGAATTCAATGCAACTTAAGCTGAAAAAAAGATTCAAATTTGAAATCGATTCTTCGCTTGGATAAAACATCCATGGAAGAACCTAGTTCCAATAGAATTATGTGGGAACTAAATGATGGAAAAAAAAAACTATCTAGCAAGAATTCGCCAAAATAAATTGAACAATGAACACCGAGGAAGGTGTTAATAAAATGGGAGGGGTATGTAATATTCCTCTGTTACTAGAATATTGTTTTGAGTTAATATGGATAGAACGGTGGAAAGGCCATGAAAAAGATTGAAATTATGTAAATGAATATTTATTAATAAATAAATTAAATAAGATGCGGGTGCTTGGAAATGAGACACCTAGATATGAGATTCTTTCCAAAACAAAAGAACATATTCATGATAAGTATTCTATATAAAACTTTAGCTAATCTTAATGGATGGGAGAGAAAGATCCATTAAAGGATTATAGAAGAAATCCTAGATAAGCTTAATGGATGGGAGAGAAAGATCCATTAGGATGCTTGGATGGGGAAATATGCTAAGCTTAGAAAAGCTTAAAAGCACCGCGGGGGGGGGGAGAGGCGGGATTTTATGGAAAATCCTAGGCAATTGGATAAAATTTCCACAAAAATGGGACGTCGTTAATGGAAATTTTATCATGAAAGAAGGGTAATAAATACCCAGTGGAGTGATCAACAAGGGGGGATTTGAATCCTTGGCAAAGCTCGAGGGTGAACTAGAGGAAATAGTTCCTAGTTGGGTGGAGAGAATGTGTGAAATTCTAAGTACCCAACTGTGAAATTCCCAGTACCATTCCCAATACCCTGCTCGTAATTTTTTTTTTTTTTTACATTGATCATGATGGAATTATTTCATTAGAAAATCAATTGCATGCATGTATTAAAGTAAAGATTAATATGCGGTTTAAAGCAAATATTTCTAGCACATGCTTGGGTACAATAGGAATATAGTTATTAGAGGGCAAAGAAATTAATGACGAGCTTAATGGATTAGAATAAAATTAATTTAGTAATTTTTTATTTGGCTATGAAGGAAAAGTATAGAATATTATACATTATAGCTCTGCTACTACAATACATGGAGTGTGGGTTGTAGATTCCTTTAGTTTAAGTAAGAAAGAACAAAAGTCATAACAATAAAGATTTATGAAAAAAATTATGACTAGATATATACATTATAACTATTTTGTTATTTCATTACCATTCTTCATACCTAATTGTTAGCAGATGACCCCCCCCCCCCACTTTAAAAATATTACAGAAGGATAGCCTGTCGAGAGTTCTTGTGCTATAAAAGATATATAATACAATACTTGGATATAATAATATAATAAATTTATGTATTAATGGGCATTTGGTTATTATTTTTTTTCACAAAGGAAAAATTCGTAACTTTTCATTAATAGATAAGTTACATGTTACATTTGCTGGTAGTTAACACTACTAAACTGTCTAGCGAAAAATAACCATATAGAGCCAACTTCTGGCTTCCAAAATAAAACATACAATAAATGCCGCTGATACAATCATAGATGTCTGCATATAACATCACATGTAAGTTCGGTGCATAAATTACTGGATTTGGTTATTATTTTTAAATAAGGAATACATGAATATTTTTAAATCAATAGTTGGATTGATTAAGTATGATTATTAGAGCTGGAACTCATTAAATGGGAGGATATGTTGAGATTTGAGACAAGACTCTCAAATTGTACATATGCAATCTAATCTAGAAATGTATCATATTCTAATTTATGTGTGGTTGGTTGGAGTGCATGTATTTATTAAATAACCAAATAGACATATCCACGTGATTTCTCACATAATATGAGAGTATGTGGATATAAATAAACTTGTAAATCTAAGTAGGTTTCGAGGAATTTTATATTAAGCATTAATGAATTAAGATGTTGTGAGTACTTGTATCCTAAATTTTGGGGAAATTAAATAGAAATGTCAATGATAATGATAACAAAGTAAGATAATTTATAATAAGGGAATTAGGAGCACGCTAGTGCATAGAAGCACTCTAGTTGTATGCGATAGCTAGGAGTAGTTATGTGTATAAATACTCGGTACATAATAACTAAAATCAGTTGAAGATAAATATGAGAAAGACCAAGAAGGGAAGTACCCTTTTCAAAACCTCAATCATTTTAACTCCAATGAAAACTAATAAACCTTGACTCATTAGATTAACTTAAGGTATAAGTATTAAAGTCCTAAATTTATTAGTTCAAATAAAAATGATAATGATAAAACTAGAAAAATACTAGTATGAGATGGAATCAGAACGAACAATGATAACGTATTATCATAAGTGGTAAATGTAAAAATATGAAACAAGGTTTCATCAATGATATGGAATGTCAACATGTTGCAAGTGCTAAAATTTATACAAGTTTTTTCCTTTTTTTGAAATTGGATATACATAAAAGTAAGACGGAAATAACACCAAGAAAACATGGAAAATACTGGGAAACCGTGACCGGAATACAAAGTGTTATATATATCAAATAATACTACACAAGGTTATTACAATTTTTAAACAAAACAGTCCAACTTAGTTTTTTACAATAAGTATGAAACTACAAAGGACTGTGAAAGTAACACCCAGACTTGAAGGAAGGATAAGAACCAAAATTTTGTTCAGGGTATAAATCCCAATTAACAAGAAGAAATTGGAACCACCTAGCGGTAATGAAAATGAAAAAAGGGAAATGTAGTTGAAACATCCAAGGTTTCTTCATCAGGTCGGTTGTAGAGAAAATTCAAATACAGAGAAGAGGAGTCACCGACTTGATAGACCAACAAATAATCAGAGGCAGAGGTATTTTGAGTTGTATATGTTGAATTAGAGGAAAGGGATAACCATTTGCCTGAAATTCCACCAGAACACTGGTAAGAATGAAGACATCAAAATAAATAAGACATATTACACATCCGAGAGAAAATAATTCTATAATAACATCATCTACCTGTACATAGGCTGAAGAGGTCGGTAATTTATTCACCCCATTCCTAAAAGGGGAAGCCAAGAATAATATTAGGGAAAGTGGCTTTTTATCGCTCAAGAAAGTAAATACAGTTAGCGCATGTCAATGAGATGAAGCTTCCTCATTTGACCTTAATCGGAGTAGTCAAATTCTTACCTTGGAACCTACTTTGTAAAGGTGAATGCATGTAAAATTATTCAGAGAACTAATTTCATGGATATGGCTTCGGTAATATGCACAAAACCCCTGTCATAGTAAAGAGATAATCTCCTCTAATAACTAGATTTAATCATAAATAAATGAGAAGATAAATCAATTAGGAATTAAACTTGAAGAGACTAAACAAGTCGGGAATAACTCTTACCTGAACCACAACGTTGAGGAAGTGTCGAGGATTAAATTGTAATTTTTCTCACTCAGTACACATAATATCCAAAGGCAAATGACCAAAAAAATCTATAACCATGATAGAAATAATAGATTGAACGCCAAACACTTGAAGAACCCAAAAAATCATATATCCAGCCCAACGTAGCAAAAATAAACTACAAACGAATCCAAATTTATTCACAACAACTTGTGGGATTTTTCATACTTGTACATATTAGTTAGCTCCTGAGCGGCGACATTCAGAAAACCATGGAGGAAGGAATTCATTACCAGTGCGGCAGGCATAAATGAATAATAATAGCTTGGCAACATTGAATTGAAACAACCGAAAATTCTTAAAGAAGTTGACGTAGCAAACTATACATTGTTAGGGTTTGGGTTGGAGCGATCGGTACTGTCCAAGTCGCTAGGTACCACACCATGTGACTGCCATATAAACACCTGAGGTGGTAGCAGAGGATTTGCCACAGGTACAATGGTCAGGTGGTCACATCAGAGATAACATACGGGTGGATGGAGGTTATCGACTCCCGCTAAATAAATAATGTGATGAGCGAAAAAAAAATATTACGCCACTGTAAACCAAGTATAAGATAGGCATGCAAGAAAAACTTTAATAAATCTCAATTCCGAGTATAAGTTCTTGAATGATAAATAATATTGCAACAAATTTAATATGATGGTATGGTGAGAAATAAAATAAACCATAGTAGACATAGTGTAGTAACTAAACATTGTACCCTAAAATAAGTCGAGGTGGATTCGTGAATAAACTGCATATGGATCATATACAAGAAGAGAAAAATACAAGATACCCCTCCAAAGAGAAATCCCTCTTGTAATATAATTATTAGGTGGAACAACTAATACAGGAATGTGATTAAAAACCCAACATTTTATGTGTATATAGACTTTAACGGGGTGTATTAACAAGGCCGAAGTATAGAGGCACCAGTATAAATAAGTTAGAAAAATCAAGGAGGTAATTATTTAACCAATGGACAAAGATAGGGGGTTATCCATTCCACCACAAGATGCATTTATGTTTGATTCTAATACATGTAGCATTGGTAATAATTGTAATAATATTTAATCCAACTACTAGTCATAAATATTGTGGGAATAGACTCGTCCAGGATGAAATACATGCATTAGATAAGGATGTTAAATGAGTATTGGGCAACTAGTCTTTTGAATTGATGTTTAATTGATTTAGAATTTACTAAAGCTAGACATATAGAAATCAGGAACATGACATAAACCCTATGAATAATATTATACCCTGTGAATATGAACCCTTAGATTAATAATCCCAAGGGATTAATATTATAAACACAAGGGAATAATAAAATAATAAACCCAAGGGATTAATTCTAATACCCTAAGGTATTATAAACCCAAGGGAATAATATTAAACCCAAGGGATTAATATTATAAACCCAAGGTATATAAACCCTAAAAGAAACAGGATTGACCATGGCTAATTTTCTTATTGAGACAATATTTGTCAGAATGTGGCATTTCACCATGGTTGACCATGATTGATTTTCATATCAAGACAATAGTTGTCACAATGTTACGTTGGACCATGGTTTTTTTTCATATTGAGAAAAATTTTGTCACATTGTGACGTTGGACCATGGGCGATCATGATTATAAACCCAAGGGATTTATATTGAACCCTAGGATTAGTATTATAAACCCTATGAATAATATTATACCCTATGAGTATGAACCCTTATATTAATAAACCAAAGGGTTTGATATTATAAATCTAAGGGATTACTTCTAAAACCCCAAGGTATTATAAACCCACGGGAATAATATTAAACCCAAGGTATTAATATTATAAACCCAAGGAAATCTTGTGAAAAAATCACACGCTCTGCAGATTTGGAGCCGCCAGTGATGACCTAGCCTCTGCCGCACCTTTGCGCCTGGGCACTCAACCCTGATGTTGTCTAGGCCTTTTCCCAGCGCCCCCTGCCCTCTGCTCTCTGCTCTTTGCCTTTTTTGCTGCTCTCTCTTGGTTCCCTGACTTCCCTAGGATGATGTCGCGTTGCTAACCCTGCATCCCTCCCTGTGATCTTCTCATGGGCTCCGAGGAAGTTCCTGCTTTTGTGGCCAAGCCCGTGCGTTTTCTGACCTCATTGGCTCTCTGGGCCCTCCCAAACCTCGTCCGACTGTCTCTAAATTTGTTAAAAAGCTCGATGGACTTCAGTAAGTGGTTCTACCCCTATCTCTTCCTCGCATGGCTGCGCTTTCCCTTGCTGAGAAGGGTCTGATTGGTCAGTTCATAGGACTATGGCCACCCCCGAAGACAGTCCAAAGATGGATTGAAAGAAATTGGTCTGACAAAGTTACGGGAAAAATCTCGATCAGGTTCTATGGCAAAGGTTACTTCACCTTTCATTTTGAAACCAAAGAAGACAAACATTTGATCTTCCGAAATGGGCTTTATTTTATGGATTATCGCAGTTTATATCTCAATAAATGGACCCCTGACTTCGATCCTGAACTTGACGTCCCAAATGCGGTTCCAGTCTAGGTGCGTCTACCACACCTTCCCTTGCATTTCTAGGGGGACGATTCTGTCAGAGCTATTGGGAATGCAATCGGAAAATTCATCGATAGAAGTGAGCCCAAAGAAAACATGTTCGCTTGTGCCAGAATCTGTGTTGAACTAGACCTGGGAAAAGGTCTCCCTGAAGCTATCAAACTCAAAGTGGACGATTGGACGCACATCCAGCAGATAGACTATGAGCAAATCCCCTTCAGATGCAAGGTATGTCACGAATATGGCCATTTTGCTAATCTTTGTCCTAAAAATGTTGAAGTTGAAAACACGGAATTAGAGCAACCTTGGGAAACTATCAAGAAAGAGAAACCCAATCCCAAACCTCAAGAAGACCCTCTTCTGAAATCCAATCCCTCACCCTCTAATTTTGCCCAAACTCCAGAGCCTCTCAGTCAGCCATCTGGACCTTTTGTTCCTTCTCAACTTGTGGATCAATCCAACCCGTTCTCTGCCATTTCTCCCCTGGATGATGATCCCCCCCTCTCCCATTATCCCCCTCTTTTGGAACCCCCCCCATTCTCCCCCTTCACCCTGATTTCCCCTCTTCCTCCCAAGATACTCCCTCCACCTGCATTACAAGAACCTCTTCGAAAGAGCATGGTGCCTCTTTGGACTCTCATAAAAAGCAGGGATGTGGAAGGCGAACTAATAGGCAACAGAGGAATGAAAATTCTCAAAAAGACATAGCTATGGGCTCTCAAAACCCCATTGAAAACTACATACTGGGACAAAATAACAAATATTCAGGGCAAAATATCCAAGGAGGGAGAGCAACCCTTCATTCATCCCCTTTGAAATGATGAAGGTCCTTTCTTGGAATAGTAGGGTTCTGGGGCACCCCTCTAAATCAATAGCCCTCATAGATCTCATTAAATCTGAAAAGCCTGAAATCCTTCTTCTTCAGGAAACAAAACAAAGTAAAGTGGATATGCAGAAAATCATTAGCAAAGAAACACTCTATGAAGGTACTCTTCTTGAATCTAGAGGTGCCTCGGGGGGGCTTGCTTCCCTTTGGGAAAAAAACAAATGACAGCTCAAAGGTAACACTGTCAATTCTCACTGGCTCAAAATTGTTTTGGAAAGCATCAAATATCAACAACAAATAATTGTTTACAACATCTACAGCCCAAATCATTACAAAGAAAAAGAGTTAATTTGGGCCTCCTTGAAAGAATATATGAATAATGAAGACAATAGCAACATCATTTTGGGGGGCGATTTAAATCTAATTATGCACTCGAATGAGAAGAGGGGTGGGATATTTGGTCACGACCCCTTCATACTTCATCTAGAAAAAATCATGCAAGAACAGGAACTTGTTGACATAGCGCCCAAAAACCACAGGTATACTTGGAAAAATAGGAGACTTGGCAAAGATAACATTATGGAACAACTTGATAGGATTTTGGTTGCTGTCTCTCTTCTCTCTCGATTCTCCTCAACATCAGCCAATGTGCTTGCTTTCACCGCCTCCGATCATTATCCAATTACTCTCTCCTTGAATGAACAACGACCTCTTGGGCCTATCCCCTTTAAATATAGTCCTCTATGGAATGTGTTCCTGGGCGCCAATCAGCTCGTTTGGGATGTTTGGACGCAACATGTCGAAGGGTCGCCTGGGTTTATATGGGAAAAAAATTTGAAAAAAACAAAACAAGCCTTAAAATAATGGACCAGGTATCATTACAAGGAACCAGAACAATGCAAACAGGAAGTTAAAGCAAAATTGCAGGAAGCACATGCCAACATTGAAAAGTAAGAACCAACTCAAGATCAGCTCAAGCAAGAAAAGGACTTATACTGGCAGCTCTATCGAATTAATAGGGAGGAGGAAGAGAAATGGCGGTTGAAATCAAGAAATCTATGGCTTCAAGCCGGTGACAAGAATACTGCTTTTTTCCATAAGAAAACTATTTTCTGAAAGGCTAGAAACAATATCGACTCCATTAGAGATGACACAGGGATTCTTCAAATTGAGCAAGAAGCGATAAAACATGCAGCTACAGTGCATTATAAAGACCTTCTCACTGAAAATAAAGAGGTTGAAGACTACAACGACCTTCTTCAATATCTCCCAACTCTGATCACTAAAGAAGTCAACATCACCCTTAACAGGGACTTTTATGAAATTGAGGCGGAAGAAGCTATTTGGACCCTCCACCCAGACAAAGCTCCAGGCCCAGATGGTTTCCCAATCTCCTTCTATCGATCCCATTGGCCACTCATCAAAAAATAATTTATGAAAACGATTCACTGGACTCATTGTAAGAAGAAAATTAGGGGCTATACTAACTCAAATTTCCTCGCCCTTATGCCCAAAGAGAATCGTCCTTCCTCCTTTGCCAGATTTCGCCCCATATCCCTATGCAACGCCTCCTACAAGATTATCACAAAAGTCCTAGCCACCCACTTCAAACCCCTCATGAATAGTCTTATATAATAAAATTAGGGAGGATTCTTATCCCATAGACAAATCTTGGACTCTATCCTTCTTGTCCAAGAGGCCATCCACTCTAGCTTCTCCCGAAATGAAAAAGGCTTTATCCTAAAATTAGACCTCGCCAAATCTTTCGACAGGGTAAGTCATTCCTTCCTCTTCGCTATTCTCCAAAAAATGGGATTTGATCACAATTTCCTTGACCTACTTAAAGCTTGCATCATTGGCCCGTGGATCTCACCCCTCATCAATGGGAGTCCAACCCCTTCTTTCCAAGCTTCTAGAGGTCTGAGACAGGGCTTCCCCCTCTCTCCTTACTTGTTCATCCTAATGGAGGAATCCTTCAGCAGAGCCTTGGATCATATGAGACGGTTCGGTCTCATAACTGGTATCAAATATGGCAATGGTGTAAAAAATATGAATATTTCTCAGTTCACAGATGGCACCTTACTTATGGGAGGAGCTTCTAACACTATAGCTCATTGCTTCAAAAATATTTTGGATAAATTTACGATGTTTTCAGGGGGTCTCATCAATCATATCAAAAGCTACATCTACAGATGGAACACTTATAATCACACTCTCCATAGTATTGCTTCTATCTTCGGCGTCCCTTACAAGCAAAACTAGGATCACTTCAACTATCTCGGCATGCCAGTCAATATCCTACCCATAAAGGCATAAGTATGGGATATTATTATTGATAAAATGAAAATAAAAGTACATCAATGGGGGTCTTATTGGCTTAATCCTGCTGGACGCATCATTCTTCTCAAATCGGGACTATCCTCCCTCCCCCTATATCAGTTCACTCTCCTTCAAGTGCCTGCTAGCGTTCTTTCTAAGATGGAAGCCATTTTAAGGCATTTCCTTTGGCAAGGAGGAAAGAACGAAAAAAAAAAAAATACAATCTTGTAAAGTGGAGCCAAGTTATTCAAGACAAGGAACATGGAGGTCTCGGCATTCGGTCTCCCAAGCTCTTGAATCAATCCTTCGGTGAAAAAATTGTTTGGAGATTCATAAATGGGGAACAGTCCTGGTGGAAATTGGTGTTGGAAGTTAAATACCTTACCTCCTCCAGGCATCATCTCTTCTCTCACGAGATCCCCAGTCGACCTTGTACCAAAATCTGGTCCTCCTGCAAAAAAGCTATCCCTCTTCTAGCTTAGAATCTTTCTAAAGTTCCCAGAGGGGGAAGAAACATCAACGTCGGTGCAGATAAAATTATGGGAAACTCTCCTATTATTGACAACTTGAACTCTCAGAATATCCTTCGTTATTTTAGCAATATGGGATATAGCCATTTAAACCAGATTTCAAAATGGGATAGTCATAACCTCAAGTGGGCTGGCTGGAAATTTCCTCCTTCCCCCCCTCACCTTGTAGAAGAACTTCGAAACCTTCAAAATTATCAAGGCTCTGCCCCCATAGCTCGAAACATCATAGATGGCTATAGGTGGGACCCCACAGGTTTGGCCTTCTCTATAAAATTTTCTTATCAGACTCTATGCAAATATCTTTTCCCAGCACCTATCTGGACAAATTGGAAAGAGGCTTGGAAGACTGAAGTAACCCCTAAGATCAAATTCTTCTCCTCGCTGCTCATGAGAGGTAAAATTCTAACTTCAGACAATCTCAAAAAAAGGGGCTTCATTGGTCCCTCAATTATCCCCAACTGCTACAACAACGAGGAAACGATCCATCATCTGTTTATTTCATGTCCCTTCGCCACTCAGTGTTGGACTGCACTCACTGAATTTGTTCAGCTCGATTGGTCCTGGTTTTTCTGTGTTACAGATTTGCTTAAAGCCTGGAATACCAACTATCCATGGACCAATAAGAAGAAAAAAATATCTTGGAGGATCTGGAACACTTTGCCATATGTGGCCATGTGGAATATTTGGATAGATAGAAACAACAAGATCTTTAGAGACAAGGCGACCTCTAGTAGCAAGCTATATAACAAAACCTAGAGTCTCACTCTAGAAACCATATCCTCCAAAAGCAATCATAGCTTCGAGTTAATTGACTTGAGTGTGGAAGAGAAGATATTTCTAAAAGATTTGTTGGCTAGGAATATGTTGTACTGTACAACAACCCTCCCTTTTTCCAAAATTTTAGAATAAAATTCATTTAGAAATAGGGTCCCTTTTTTCTTCTTTTAATATAGGAATAAAAGACTTAGAAATAAAGATTCATTGTTTTGAAATAATCATTGCATATCTTTGTTACCAAGTGTGTACAAACAAATACAACATTCAAAAACTTCCGATCCGATCAAATATAAAAGACTTTATTATAGAAAATAAATCAATTACAAAAGTCCCATGAACAGTAATCGGAAATCGGAAATCGGAAAAATCTTTGAGAGAAGTTTTACATACATGTTCAAAATCTCCGATGCGATTAGTCCAATTGCAAATCTCCAATCGCAAAAGATATAAGTTATTCATTTACATATCTCCGATGCGATGCAATAAATTGCAATCGCATGATCGGAGCACTTTTGATAAATTCTTTGTGATCAATTGAAAATTCCTCGATGCGACGCGCTTTATTATAAAACACTTTTCAAAAGGAAATAAACATTTGTTTTGCTTAAATGAGAAGAATCTCTATATGGTAGACCCCACCATATTGCAATCGGAAATCGGAGAAAACCATTGATAATTCTTTTCGATTGAAACTCTCCGATGCGATATACCACCATCTAATCGGAAATCGGAGAAGTTTGCAATCACAATCGGCAATCGGAGAAATCTGTATTGTGATATCTATGTACCATTTGAATACTTCCGATGCGATTGATATTTAATATACTACATTCATCACATTGGAAGAATTCAAAATAGGTAATTTTATAATATTTCACAAGCGTCAAATCTCCAATTGTACGTTCAACATTCAATAACAAATCAAATGATTATTGGTTTACGATTCTGTTTTGAATACGTATGTGTGACCCAAACAAAATATTTAAGTGTTACACAGATTCAATAAATAATGAATCATGAACCCATAATTT
This sequence comes from Pinus albicaulis, assembly GCA_034641835.2. Taxonomy (NCBI): domain Eukaryota; kingdom Viridiplantae; phylum Streptophyta; class Pinopsida; order Pinales; family Pinaceae; genus Pinus; species Pinus albicaulis. Next base: position 308,960,920 of record CM076582.1, on the reverse strand, counting down.
TTATAATCGTTCTTTTCAATTGCTTGTTTATCATGACTGAGAGCTTATTGCCTTGCAGAGTCAAAGAACACCAAATCCTTTCATTCGCAGACCGAGGGAAACAATATCAGACATCGAAATGTCGAAGAGAACAAGGAGAATGAAAGCTGCTAGTGCCGCTAAGTTTTTTGAGATTCCTACAGTCTCGAAGGAAAAGCCAGTAAAGCTAAAGCTAGTTACAGATACATCATGTCAAGGGCTAGGAAAAATGACATGGGAAGGAGTTTATAATCTGATTGAGAGTGAAAAACCTAAAGTCACAATAGCAAAGGTATCAGTTCCGGATGAAGATAGCTCAGATTCCGACTCTGATATTACTGAAAAAACACTTGCGAATTCATTCCTACATCGAATTTCAGCCAGAGCAAACATCATTCCTTATTATGATGTGATTCGATGGGTCATTGATAGTGTAGAAATTAAGAACAGAATGTTTATTTCAGCTTCTGGAGCATCTTTTGGATCATTCAAACTAGAAGACCTTAAAGCAATGTATCATCTCCCTGATCCGCAGAAGGTTTATAACAAAGAATTTGTCAAAGAGTTTGCTGACAGTAATAAAGTTCAATCTGAACCTATCAAAGAATGGAGGAAAAATCCCGAAAAGCACAAAAATGAATCATCTGGTATGTATTCAGTAGATTCTCTTTCACCCCCATACTGTTATGCTGCTGCCATGATGTGTAGATTATTTGGCAATAACAATTCTGCTAGGTTTTCTATACAAATGGTTCCTTTAATCCTAGCTGTTGTCAATTCCGAAATTATGGACTGGGCTGTTATTCTTTCTGATAGGATAGCTAATAGGATACTCGAATATAGACAAGATAAAACTGCTGGAAATACCACTCCCTTTTTCTTTTGTGCTTATATTCTAGACGCCCTTTGTTTCAATTCTGAGTTTCCCTTGTTAGGATGGAAATGGACTTCTAAAGATCCTACTCCGATTCATATATATCATAAACTCCTTTGGAAAGTTTATTTCAAAGATCATGTTTATAGGATATGTCATGGTTTCCTTATCCCAGTCTTTCAAACCATTTTCAATCGCTTCCCTCCTAGATTCTCCGACAAAGCTAAAACTGACTTATCCTCAATAGGAGATTGGTTTGGAGAAGAAAAATTCACATATGTCAGGATTTTTGGGAGTATTGTGGAACCCCATGTTCTACCTCTTTTTGTTCCATATAAACTTCTAGCCCAAGAAATCTCCTATCAATTGACAGTTGAAGGGATGTCCAGATCTCTGAGCAACAATAAGAAAAGAATGTGGCCTTCTTTTCCATTCAATTGTGAACATTTTACTTTGAACGACTTCAAACATGCAGAAAAGGAAGTCATCAAAATAAAGCACTTAAAATTCGCAACAATCCCAGGGAGACAGTATGATCCACAAAAGATAGCTTTTAATGTTACTTCTTCAGTTTCGATTGCTCGATTCGAGCATGAAGCAGATGAATTTGATGATTTCTTTGTTACATTAGAGAACTTTTCTCAAGTTTATAATTTGGCCAAGTCTAAATTCTAGAAAGAAGAAATGAATAAATTTATGCTATTTAGAAGTCAAAGATTGTTGAAAGTTCCTCTAGACCAATTGAGAGTTCCTATACAAGGGTTAGAAATAGAGGATACATCTGGCAAAACAGCAAGAGAAACATCTACCAGTAAGGTCACTACACAATCAGCTACTGACGAGCCCATTGCACAGATACAAAAGGAAGTAATAGGAAATGATCCTGTTATACATACTGAAAAGGTGAGCACTGATGGAAAATATGATGTAAATACTGCTCAACAGTCCACAACTCAAACAGAGAAAGAATGCACAAGTATTGATACTAATGTGCATAATAAAAAAGAAGGATCAGACAGCAAAACCAATGAACAGGAAACAAATACAGAGAAATCGGATACACAACTTGGAGGAAAGAAAACTACTAAGAAAATAGTAGACTCTGTTGATCTTAATGTTTCCTCACAATTTTTGAAACAATATAATCAATTTGCTCATCAATTAGGACTGCAAGATAATCCTGAAGGGAAAAAGCCAGAAGATCAGGATGTTGAAATCATTCCTGAACATCCTACAGGGAAAATTATATTGAAGATTGAGGAAATTCCTCCCCTGGATATATTCTACAGTCTTAAACATAAAGCTGTTGTGAAAAAACAGAGAAAGAGAAGAAAAACCGATCAAGACATGTTTTCTACTTCACAGGAGTAAAGTTAAAGAAACCGATTGCAGATGGAAAGAAGAAATAATGAATAAAAGTCAACAGATCAACAAGCTTCAAACAATATCTTGGGACAATATGTGGACTTATCTAATTAAGCCACACAATCAACAAGTAGCTATTAAATTCCTATCAAATGCTGTTGATTGTTTGATTCCAGAATTCTCTGATGCCACATACGCTGAACAGTTACATTCCAAGATGAGTCATCCATCAGAGGTCCAGGAAATGCTGAAAATTTGCAACTTGGTTACATTGAATGAGAAGCAAAAGCAATGAATCAGTTCCCCAAAAGATAGCATTTCTGTTTTTATTTTGATAGATTGTAGCAGTAGTAGTAGGATTCTGTTTTCATGTAATGCCATATTTAAACCCCTCTCATGCATTAGAGAAGGGGTCCTGAGTTGTAATATTTTTGACTTGGAGATTACATTTCTGTACTCCACTGGCTCTCATATTTTATAAAGGATCACATCTGGTGATTTTATGTGGAATTATCTTTAAAGAGTTGCATTTCTGTACCTTGGATTTGATTTTGCATTGGAATTACTGGATCAGAGTATCAGATTTCGTTTGAAACTTTCAAGATGTATAAGGTATTTTTATCTATTCACTGTTAATTTCTTGTGTTATATGATATTCTCTTTTGAATTTGCTATCATTTATGTATATTTCGTTTTTACAATATTTCTTTATATATCATTTTTTATTATATTAGAAATATTCATCTTTCAAAAATATATATAAACTGATATATAATGATGAATACAATATGCTAATATAACTCTGTTTAAATTCTTAAACAAAGTTATCCTTATTTGTTGCCGCACATTTCAATTAAACTTTAATACATTTTTATGGTTATTGTTAAATTGGAATAATTTTAAGTTGTATTCACATATGATACCCGGGTTAATTTTAGAATTTCTTTATCAGTATTTAGATTAAATTAGATAGTTTCATTTCAGTCATTTAGTCCCATTTTCACTCATCCAAATCAACCCATCACCAACCCATTAGTTATAAGGAAACTGGTCCTTTCAATCCAGTCGGAGCCACCATACCAAACGGATAAGGACCTGTCCTAAGGTCTTGACCGGGTCGTTTTCCCCAATGTTTGAAGCAGATATTTTCTAGGCTTCAACAGAATCCAGGACACATCCCCTCCATCAGGCCTCATTATAGATCAAAAAGCTCCTAAAAAATCCGTTTCAAGGATGAAGAACTCTCGGAATGGATCAAAGCCAGTGGCAGACCCACTCTCCACTTCAATGGCGCCTCCAAATCAAACCTGGGCCTTGCGGCGCCGGGGGAATTATTAGAAACACTCTTGGCATTCCCTTGATGGCCTTCGAATGGAGTCTCGGGATTGCCTCCAACAACATAGATGAAGCACTTGCTCTGTTACAGGGGATGCAAATCCTAAAGAATCTGAATATCGCCAATGCCGTGATCCTAGGGGATTCGGCCATCATTATAAAATATATGGTTTCCAACAGGCCTGTTACCAATTTTTCCCTTAATCAGATCATCTACAGGTGTCGCATCCTCCTCAGAGATATGAATCAAGCTTCCTTTCATCATATCCTTCGCTCCCATAACAAAGCTGATGATCATCTAGCTAATCGTGCATGTACTCGATCTCCAAGCCACCTGATTTGTAATGAATCCTCTCAAATCATTCCCCTTCCTTGATCATGACTTTTGTTGCTTGCAGATTTTATTCGATCCTCTCTTCTGGCTTCACTGAATTTGCTGACTCAACTTGTAGCTCTAAGCACACCCATCTCGTGATCTTATTACTGCTATCCCTCTTCATCGTTTGGTGCAACTGTTGGGACCTTGTTATAAAATCTGCCATGATCTGCCCTCTATCCCACCTCTCAATATATCCTTTTCCAACATTAGTCTTCCTCTACCAGAAATTTAGCAATCCGTTCTCCGCCTCTAGTAGCCTCCGAATCTACCTCAACTTCTTAAGTGATTACTGTTTGGCTACTTCCTTTAACTGTATTTCTCACTATTTTTTACTGCAGGTTACTTTGGCCTTGCAGCCTTCTCATCTGGTCTGTCTCCCTTCTCTTCCGAATTTCTTCATGGCCAGAAGCGAAGATTGTCTGCATTGCACAGAATTGCAGGCTGAGCTCGAACAGATCTGCCCCCACCAGCAAACTTTGGATGCAAAGATTAAAAATGATGTCCAAGCCCTCAAAGAAAAGCACGCCGCCGATGTTAATTTTCTCTTCTCCAAAGTTTCTTCCCTTCAAACATAGTTTGATAATCTCTCCAACAAATGTGCTCACATTGATGAATCAATTGAAATTCTAAAGTATATGATGGACAAGCTCAATACTCCGGCACCAACTCCAACAATCTCAAGAATGCCGGAAATGATGAAAATTCGGAGAACTCTACTGCTCGCCAAATGAGCCACATATATATCGACTAATCTCTTCCTCATTCTTCATTATGACTTTTAAATATTTTATGCTTTTAGCACAGTTTGTCCGTATCTATAACTTCTCAGTATTTCTGCTTCTTTCGAATTCTAGATCTAAAGGAATTGTAAAGCATCGCCGCTGTCCTCTACTCCACAGAGACAACTTTCTACTCTATAATCTTGGAGCCTTTGTCTCCCCCTTTTTTTTTTGGAATATAACATAGCAACTGAATTTGTCAAAAAAAAAAAATATAAACCCAAGGGATTAATATTATAAACCCAAGGTATATAAACCCTAAAATAAACATGGTTGACCGGGGTTTTTTTTCATATTGAGACAACATTTTTCACAATGTGACGTTGGACCATGATTGAGTATCATATTGAGAAAATATTTGTCACAATGTGTCGCTGGAAAATTGTTGACCGTGATTATAAACTGAAGGGATATATATTAAACCCTACGATTAGTATTATAAACCATATGGATAATACTATACCCTAGTAATATGAACCCTTAGATTAATAAACCCAAGGGATTGATATTATAAACCCAAGGGAGTAATAAAACCTATGGATTAATTTTAAAACCCCAAGGGATTAATTCTGAAACCCCAAAGTATTATAAACCAAAGGGAATAATTCTAAAGCCCAAAGGTATTATAAACCCAAAAATAATAATATTAAACCCAAGGGATGAATATTATAAACCCATGGTATATAAACCCTAAAATAATATGGTTGACCATGGTTGAATAAGGTTGATTTTCATATTGAAACTATCTTTTTCACAATGCGACATTGGACCATGGTTGACCACTATTGATTTTTATACTGAGACAATGTTTGTGAAAATGCAACATTGGAACATTGTTGATTTTTATATTTAGAAAATATTTTTCACAATGTGATGTTGGACCATGATTGATGTTGTGGAGGTAAATCCCCTCTGCGGACATAGGCGATCCCTACTAGCCCAGATCGGGTCTAGCAACAATCGTATCACGCTAAGGCGCAGGTTCCTAATTACAATAAACAAACTTGCGAAGAAGGCCTACCTCAAGTCCAACGCTGTTGTTTGTAGAGAAGATGGCGCTCCCATTTCCTTGCTCCAGCAGATCACAATCCTCTTGCTCGCCGCGATCGAACACCTTCACACACAAGAAAAATGACAAACACAAGCGTAAAACCCGATATATGCAATTATGTATCAGTTAGAGAAGACACAACTCATGATCATAATGAACAATACGAGTGGAACCATAACCAATAGTCGCTTATCATTAATTCATACAAAGGAAAATACAACCAGGCACTGACGCTGAACCTTCCTTCGGCGGGTCTTCAGCGGAATACGTCTCAGTAAAGCTTGTCGGGAATGGGGACAAGCCTCTCTCTTCGATCGTCAATCTCCTTGCTATGGATTTGGCACTATGAGGACTATGAAAGCTCTTGCAGCATTCTTTAGGCTATGAAGGCTCTTGGAGATTAGCTTGCAAAGGGAAGTGGCAAGCTTATATAGATGGTGGAAGAGGAGTTGGGATCCCTACAATCATGGGATTGGCCCTATCCTCAAGGAAGCTTCCATGAGAGGTGGAAAAATACTTCCTCTACATGGAGAACCAGAGCCAAACGTCCCAACTCGATTTAGAGACCAGTTTAGGAGTTGTTTGGAGTCAATATTCCGCCATTTATTTTTTAAAAACATCCTTTATTAAGCTTGGTGCGAGTGCGACTCTGAGACAGAGCGCCAATTGGTGCACCTACTTTGGAAGATTTCCCCCATTGGCGTGGGTATAACACTGGCTAGTCGCGCCAAGGATGAAAAGGCTATTTTTAGGGTTTTCCACAAGGAGATGTATTCAGGGGAATGAAATTCCATGTTTAGGGGAATGCCATGAAAGTGTTTTCAGATCATGTCACTGCTCACAGGTCATGGAATAAGCCCTCCAATGTGCGGGACGGGGAATTGTAGGGACATTGAAAAATTGTTGTGTAACAGATGCCCCCTAAAGCATGAGGCCCGAAAGAGAGAGAGAGGGGTGAAATGCTTTACGAGAACGTGTCCAACTGAAAACACTGCCGTTGGAAAACCTGCGTAGAGAAGTACAACCGATATCTCAAATACATGAAATATATGTGGTATGGGCGCAGCCATCCATAACAGAGTATACAAGAATCCAGATCCAAGGCATGGACACAACCATCCAATAAGGATCGATAAAAGAGACTCAGGTATGGTCGCAACCATCCAATCAGTGAGTCATGTAACCAATCATAATAATCCACAAAATCACAGCCTGGATTCCAACAGACAAAATCCAGGGTCTTGCGCTCCATCTCGACCCAAAAAAAGTACAAGTTCAAGCATGCGAATAAGTGAGCTGAAGTCGAACATGCAAGAACATTGCCTGATTACCAGCCAATGATGAAAGCTGTTAACAGACGTGAGAGGTACCACCAATAATGACAATGGCCCTGAAGGTACTATAGGTACAATCTATGACATGTGAATCAGTGAGTTGGCGTCGAACACCCGTAGAATCACTCGATCGGAGGCCAATGATGAAAACCTCTCGTCAAACGCGAAGAACCTGCCATTGAGGTATGTAGGCTCCAAGGTACTAGAAGGGAGTCTCTAGATCAGCTTCCTGGATAATGAGCTGAATTCGACAGGAAGTGACCTTGATCGAAGGTGGGCCATAGTGTTTCCCACATCATCGACGCGAGATAGAGGATTATAATTTTTTTGTGAATTAAGACCAGATGAGCATCAAAGGAAGGTTGAAATTATGCAGAGGTCAACTTCTCTTGAACATATCGGCGACACGACAGTGGATTTGGCAGTATTTGACATCAAAAGATCAAAGGTCATGATGACATGGAAAAGAGCAATTGAGAGGTCAAAAGGGATCACCCAAACCCATGGAGGCAAGTGGAAAACGAGATGAGATTCCGCCAACCCGACACGAATGCAGACAAGTGCCATGTTCAAGAGCGACATACTGTCGACACGACATTGATGCTGGTTCCATTTTTCCTCACCATTTATGGCGAGTACCTCTTTATTTTTACACAAGATTGAAGAGGATACCACATGCTTGTCATATAAGTTCGTCGTTCGGACGAATCCATCCTAGTACATTTAACGAGCCCTAGGAAGGACAAACTCGAATATCGTCATTACGACTGAATTTGATGTCATCAGGGTTTAATGAGTCTGAAAATGGAAGAACTCGGCGTCTTTTCATGTTTAGAGAGTTTGAAAAGACAGTAGAAAAGTAAACTCCAAAAGTCCCTTTTCGTAAATAGTTCCTCAGATCCAAAAAGGTAGAAAACTATGTCTGAGAAAACCTCCTAGCCGCGATAGGCTAGGGTTTTCCTTTTTCGTAAGTAATCTATCCCAGCCCAAAAAAGGGGTAAACGTATACTGGGTAGATGTCATTTCGTGGCCACTTTAACGAGATCGAAATGACAAGGGACTTGGCAATCTTTTCATGTTTAGAGAGTCAGAAAAGAGCTGAAAGATGACTCCTCCTAGAGGAACGAGTGGTATAAAGGGTAGCTACTGGTTCCGGTGATGGTGGAACTGCTCAAAAAAAATAAAGGTCAAGAGGCTGGCTAACAAGACCACTCATCGCAGCAGTTCCTCAGGAATGGGTAAAACAACCAAGTGAAGGCATATGATCGGCCAAGCAGATAGTGACGATGGAGTGAGAAAACCAAGGCTCATCTGGCCAAAACAGGCTGGTAAAATGGCAATCACAAGAGGTAAAATGGGAATGGTTTCATCTTTACACAAGCTTGAAATTAGGAAACTCTGCTTGAAGTTGGTTTCATTTTTACACAAGCTTGAAACAAAGATAAACTATGCTTGAAACCAGTTTCATTTTTACACAAGCTTGAAACGGAAACAAACTATGCTTGAAAAAGTAAGCATGCCCCCCAACATGGTGACTCAATTCGAGGTGCATGCCCCCCAAGCTTAAATCCATATGAAAGGCAGATGGAGTGAAGGTTCAATTTACGAGATCAAGAGAAAGACTCGACTGGGATTTTACGAGATCTTAACAAAGACTCGAATTGAACAGGAAAGTGTTTCATTATTTTAATGAGGTTGACACATTAAAAGAACTATCCTCAGGACACCTTGTTTCATGGTTTAAGGAGCTTGGCACAAGACAAGGAACTCCACTCCGACAACCTTGTTTCATTTTTTAGGGAGCTTGACACAAGACAAGGAACTCTGCTCCAACTAGCTTGTTTCATTTTTTAAGGAGCTTGACACAAGAAAATGTACTGTGCTTCGACAACCTTGTTTCATTTTTTAAGGAGCTTGACACAAGAGAAGGAACTCTGCTCCGAAGAGCTTGTTTCATTTTTTAAGGAGCTTGACACAAGAAAACAAACTCTGCTCCAAAGAGCTTGTTTCATTTTTTAAGGAGCTTGACACAAGAAAAGGAACCATGCTCCGACAACCTGGTTTCATTTTTAAAGAGCTTGACACAGGAAGGGAACCATGCTCTGACAACCTGGTTTCATTTTTTAAAGAGCTTGACACAGGAAGGGAACCATTCTCTGACAACCTGGTTTCATTTTTTAAAGAGCTTGACATAGGAAGGGATGCTCTGACCGACCTCATCATAATGAAAAAGAAGTCATCACTTCCAAGAGTTCCACTCCTAATGGAAGGAAAACATCCTGGAAGTCACGACCCAATGCCCCCAACACCTAATGAACAACGACACTATCACTGGGTACAGGCACGGGGTAGGTAGCCACATAGTTAACCTGCGGTGGGGCAGATACAACAGGTGGATAAAAACCAGGAAGGGATGATGGCGGGCCAGCTGCCACATCAGGAGCAAAGAACGAAAGCTGATCAATGGTCACGATCCGTCCTTCATGCAGAAAACAGACCACACGAAAAAGGGAGGAGACAAGCGCTCCCATGGCATAGGTATAATCACGCCCCAAGAGCAGATTAAAATCCAAGGGGCCTGGAACAACCATCACGTCCATATGGATGGTTTTACCTCCAAAAGTAACAGGTAACCTTGGAAGGATCCCTAACGGTTGACTATTTCTTCTGTTAAATGCCAACAGATTCTACGTAACAGGCACAAGAGGCAGTGAGCCAAAATCTTGCCAAGTAGTTGAGGATAGAACACTAACATACGCACCTTCATCTATAATGGTGCTGGGTACAACCAGACCAAAGGCCTGTACCGTTATCTCGAAAGGCACATAAGATGGAAGGCGGTATCTTGCAAATCGACTCCAATCAAAGGAAGTGACCAAACTACTCGGAGGAGCTACCATTGAACCGAGATGGTCTTTCCCTGGTGTTATGGGAGAAGAGGGAGCATCCTCCACGACCTCCATCTCGAAGGTGGGAGGGGAATCCTACAACACCTCCATCACGGGAGGCGGAGGAGAAAATTCTTGAGGTATAGGGACAAGAGAATCTTTCTCCAAGTCCGAGGAGTCTGAAGAAACAAGAAGAACCTGAGGGATGTGAGGTCCACTCTCAACGGAAAAGACCTGGTGAACCGCAGACGGGGCCAGTTCAACCGATCCCACGACCAATGGTTGGTCGGGAACAGATTCCTGAATTTGAATTTCTGGGAGAGCGGGATTGACCAAGGATGACTCTTGACCAACCATAGGATCAGATGGTGGAGGACTCAAATAAATCCGTTTATAACCAGCCGGGAGGCATGGTGTAGAAACGTTTGCGTTGTCTAAGACTCTTTTGGCTTCATCCATATACGGACAAAGGTGAATGGCATGGTGCCCTTTACACAACTTGCAGGGATTGGTAATCTTACCCTGCTTCTTAGGAGCCTTACTAGCACCAGCCGAAGGCGTGCCCCCAACCTGACTCCTGGAAGCCAAAGGCAACGGTGGACGACCGTTGGACCATACTTCGAGTATCTTGGGAATGCCAGGGCAATCTTGAAGAAGATGGTTTCCCATGCACAACATGCAAGGGAACTTGACTTTCTGCGGAGGGTTGGAAGGTTTATCAAGAGGAGGTGTGTTAGAAGTAGTAGTTGCAGATTTAGCCTCTCTCTTATCGGACTTCTTCTTCTTTGTCTTCTTCTTCTTCTTCTTAGCCACCTGGTTACTCGAATCCAGACTTTCATCAGGTGAAGTAGAAGAGGAGGAGCAGAAACAGGCGAAGAAGGGGAGAGGTCCACCTTGGAATCAACATGATGTTGTTCAGGTGGAGGAACTGATTGAATAGTAGTCGAGACATTCGGGACCACAGAGGTCGAAAACAACCAAACATGCAACCCAACAGTTAACCCAGGAAGGGACAACGTTGCCATGTAAGGAGCACCAACATTTCCAAAAGGAGGAAAAGGAACAGGATTCCCATTCAAGGGGATTCCTTGGTTGGTGAACTCTGGAAAAGTTACCATTAGAAAAAACTCAACACAACACCCTAAGGAAACTAACTTTAACTAGGAATATTTCGTGGGAAGTTAATTTTTATGACATTGAAACAAAACTCTACCATTTCATATTTTAAGAGTCGAGAAACGAGTAAAAGGTGACTCTATCTCTTTTAGTTTTGAAACAAGCGTGAAAGGACAAGCGCTTCATGATCCTTTCAAATTTAAAGAGTCAGAAAAGATCAAAATGACTACTCTGGTAATCTAGGCAAAGGGTGTACCAAATAACCGTGAACTGCAATATACACCTTGGTTTCAAAATGAAAGAGAAATCAACCAAGGACTTGACGTACATGCATGCAATCTCCCTGAATGCTGTGTCCAGTGTATCACGGGTATAGGGCAGCAGACTCGGCTTCCTACGGATAAAGGATAGCAACCTAGTGGGGTCTCCCTTTATATATGCGACGGTACAGGGAGCACAAGTCCGTACTAGTGCTGTCTAAAGCCAAGAGGTGAACGCAGCTACTAGGTTTAAAGACGCCGAAACACGTCTCTAACCTAGACCTATAAATGTTTCGTTAATGTTTCAATGCTTCCTTAGGTTAATTGAATAAATTTTAATGTTGATCTTCAATTATGTTTTAGTTTCAAGGCCCTACCGCGTGTCATTTGACAATCTCCTATATGCAGCTATATGAGAAAAGAAAAATTTTCAATTCGATGAATGCTATCTAGTTAAGGGAAGAGCTTCAAACAATGATGCAACAAACAACAATACTGAAAACGAAACTTTTTCCAAACTAGATGACTTTCAGTATCCAAAAGTAATTCCAAACATTCAACGATGCAAACAATTCAATGTAATCTATGCAAAATCCTCTTTTCCGAAAACTATGCAATTGTAATCTATGCACAATTTCCTTTTTCTTTTCAAATGATAAGAATGCACTCAATGCATTTTTCGATGAAATGAGGATCTACTTAATGCATGCTTTTAATGAAGGAGAATGCACTCAAAGCGAATTTTAGCTTTCAATCATTAAACAATGTGATCTAAGTCCAATGATAAATCTCAAAAAATACTTTTCGATGCAATGTGATCTAATGCATTTAAACGAAAAGCAAACTATGAGACGAAAACTAAAAGAACGCAAATCTCCTTAATGAAGGACGAATGCAAAAGAGATGTGAACAAACACTAAGAATGCAATCGTTGTTTCAAACACTTTGTCATGAAATCCCTCAAAAGGCGACAACACATATGAGGTCAAACACAAAGAGGACTTCCAAAGCAAGAGATCAAAACAAGGCATTCATTCCCTTTTACATCAAACAATCATGGAAATAGGACATTTCAAACAATGAGAGATGTAATCTATGCTCATACAGTGAAAAGACCGGAAGGGAAAGACACACTGGTGAAGGATTTAGGGAAAAAATCTCAAATTTCACACACCCTGAAATTGGCACGACTTTATCATTGACAACTAGTGCCAACTGGCGCGACTTTCTCACTGACAACTAGCGCCAATGGAAAATTGGCATGGGTTGCTAACTGAAAACAAGCGCCAACACCTAAAAATGAAAAAACAAAGAATTTCTCCCAACCAAGACCAAACTCACCACTTCAAGCAGAATCTAAAAGACTCAAATGAACCATGTAATCTAGGCTCAAAGCGAGACAAAGTAGAATTCGAATGAAGAAGAAGCCAATCACTCAAATAACGCAATAAAACGATAAAAAACCACCAAATGAATGGAGAGAAGCAATCACAAAGTTGGCTGAACAGATAGAAACCAAAAAATCCCAAGGGAGGCTCGACGCACAATAACACCTAGATGCCCTAGGGCTAGAATTTAAAATCGATAGAAACGGGCAAAAAACCAAAGGATGAAGGTGACAGTCAGTCAAAAAATGCTCCAGAACACTCAGACAGTCATAAAAATGAAACCAAACACACAGATCAAGCTCAGAAAGCTCAAAACAGAGTAAACCCCAGCACCTTTAGGATTGGTGCGACTATCAGGCTGAAACTAGTGCCATAACAGGATTGGCGCAGGCTGTAAACTGGAAACTAGCACCAATTGGCGTGACTGTCAAGCTAATAAGCGTGCCAGTCAAGTTTACTATGTAAAAATAAAAGAAAGCAATCCAAGAAGTAGACCAGTGATGTTGAATCTCAAACCAAAAGCCAAACTCACGAAAAGAGCCAGCCAAAAGAGCTGATCAAGCAAGAAAAGTCAAGAATCCACCGAAAGACAAGACAATACTCCAAGTGTTTAGTTCATAAACTAGACCGAAGATTGACTGAAGCAGCGTTCATCTAATTTCTCTAATGAAGAGCAAGAGTGTTTCGAAGGCTATCTGGCTAACTTCAGGCTCCGTCTGTAGTTTATAAAACAAACAACAAGCTAACTCCCTAGTGGAGTCGCCAATTTGTTGTGGAGGTAAATCCCCTTTGCAGACAGAGGCGATCCCTACTAGCCCAGATCGGGTCTAGCAACAATTGTATCACGCTAAGGCGCAGGTTCCTAATTACAATAAACCAACTTGCGAAGAAGGCCTACCTCAAGTCCAACGCTGTTGTTCGTAGAGAAGATGGCGCTCCTGTTTCCTTGCTCCAGCAGATCACAATCCTCTCGCTTGTCGCGATCGAACACCTACACACACAAGAAACACGACAAACACAAGCGTAAAACCCGATATATGCAATTATGTATCAGTCAGAGAAGACACAACTCATGATCATAATGAACAATATGAGTGGAACCATAACCAATAGTCGCTTATCATTAATTCATACAAAGGAAAATACAACCAGGCACTGACGCTGAACCTTCCTTCGGCGGGTCGTCAGCGGAATACGTCTTAGTAAAGCTTATCGGGAATGGGGACAAGCCTCTCTCTTCGATCGTCAATCTCCTTGCTATGGATTTGGCACTATGAGGACTATGAAAGCTCTTGCAACATTCTTTAGGCTATGAAGGCTCTTGGAGATTAGCTTGCAAAGGGAAGTGGCAAGCTTATATAGATGGTGGAAGAGGATTTGGAATCCCTACAATCATGGGATTGGCCCTATCCTCAAGGAAGCTTCCATGAGAGGTGGAAAAATACTTCCTCTACATGGAGAACTGGAGCCAAATGTCCCAAATTGATTTAGAGACTAGTTCAGGAGTTGGTTGGAGTCAATCTTCCGCCATTTATTTTTAAAAAACACCCTTTATTAAGCCTGGTGCGAGTGCGAATCTGAGACAGAGCGCCAATTGGCATGCCCTCTTTGGAAGATTTCCCCCATTGGCGCGGGTATAACACTGGCTAGTTGCGCCAAGGATGAAAAGGCTATTTTTAGGGTTTTCCACAAGGATATGTCTTCAGGGGAATGAAAGTCCATGTCTAGGGGAATGCCATGAAAATGTTTTTAGATCATTTCACTACTCACAGGTCACGGAATAAGCCCTCCAATGTGCAGGACGGGGAATTGTAGGAATGGTGACAAATTGCTGTGTAACAATTGATCATGATTATAAACCAAAGGGATTTATAGTAAACCTTAGGATTAGTATTATAAACCCTATGAATAATATTATACCCTAGTAATTTGAATCCTTGGATTAATAAACCCAAGGGTTGATATTATAAACCCAGGGGATTAATTCTAAAACTCCAAGGTATTATAAATCCAAGGGAATAATATTAAACACAAGGGATTACTATTATAAACCTAAGGTATATAAACCATAAAATAAATATGTTTGATTATCGTTGACCATGGTTGATTTTCATATCGAGAAAATCTTTGTCACAAAGTGGCATTGGACCATGGTTGACCGCGATTGATTTTCATATCGAGACAATATTTTCCACAATGAGAAATTGGACCATGTTTGATTTTCATATTGAGAAAATATTTCTTAGAATGTGTCATTGGGCCATGTGTTGGGTTTTATTAATCACTATTGAATCACTAAACAGTACACATAAATTATCAAACAAAGGACGTCTTTTATTCCAATGACTGTTGAACTGTCTGTGCCAATACACACAACCAGAAGCAATTCCAATTAAAAGAAATCATTGCTGAAGTAAATGCTAGAAGTAAATCACTCATGCAGAAATAAAATGATGTACAAGACTGTAATCACACTTTAATTAATCTGCTCTAGCACACCACACAACAATTATCCAGCAGGTATCTCTAATCTCATATGTGTAACAACATACAAAATACTGAAATTGAAGCGAATATCTTCATAACTGAAACAACAAAAAAAACACCTCTACTGTTACATAAACCAAAATACAAACACATATACACAACTACCTTAATCACTGCAATCCCTACTAAAAATGAGGGCCCTTCCTCCCTAGTAGGGCGCAGGTAGAGAAAGAACTTAACAGAAACTAAATTGAATAATGCATGTAACAACAATAACATGATAACCTGTATTAATATGAAAAAAATTACAGAGCCAAAATAATGTTGTTCTCTGCTAACCTTTCAACCTCTAAGGCTGAGAACTATATAGCGGTTACATCTTAGAAAATCAAGGGATAGATCAGTCATGAGAATCTTATGATTCTCATGCTAATCGAAATAGAATACATATCGTTATAACCACTTCTTAATAGAAGTCTGACTAGAAAATTATAGATTACAATCAAAACCGCCCATAGACTGTTATCCAAAAATACAACGCTAAACAAATTCTACAGCTATCGCAATAAAACCACAAATGTAGCTTAACAACTAAAGGACAGGTCAGTAACAGGAATTCATGAGATCCAGTCAGCGGTACAACTGTGTCAACAGTTCGCCAGTGGGTCTGTAACAAAAGAGTGTAACAACAGTTTGTTGGTGGGTTTGTAACAACAAAGTGTAACAACATTATGGTGTAAAACACTTGCTATAACATCACACCCTCAACTGCTCTTGTGTACCTCGTGCTCAGGATCTTTGGTGCTACAAATGACATCTGGAAAGACAACAAAAAGACCATAGATATTCTCCAAACATTCATCCTCAATTAGTCATAGAAAGGCACAATATATCGTAATAATTGATGAAATGGCAGAGTAATGAAAATAAGGTGAAAAAACACAAGTTAGGATAGAAAGGTAGGAAAAATAGGCAAAGATAGTCCCATTGGTTATAGTCATGAGGCAAAATAAGGAAAACAAATGTAGGAAATGTGTGCAAAGCTAGCACCCAACATCTCCCCCCAACTGAAACACTTGCATGTCCTCATGCAAACTCATCTCTCATGGGAATATCTCTAGTGCAGGTCGGTGAGATCATAAGCGCCAACTGTACTTTGTCTGCAGACCTATACCCCTGATTGGCCATCAACTGCGGTACCCAGGACTCTGACTCATACTTACTCAATTCATAATTACTCTGGTAATCCTCAATTGCCAGCGATATCAAAGGAAAATTGAATCTCAATCTGAGCCACAAAGCACCAAGAGATTGTACGAACTGTGCATACGCTGGTACATGTGTAACATCCACCACAAAATTCTGGAATGGGAATGGGCCCCCCTTCAGTAGCTCAACACTGTTGGCTTCTGTGCATTTCAAGCACCCAATAAAAACTTGGCTCTTCATCATTGAGAAGTGATTGAGGCAGAATTTCACAATCCTTCTTCTGTAAGTGGCAGCTGGTTCCTTTATCCCAGGAGTACTCAACATTATCCTTAATTCTCGTCTTATCTAAACAACTCGTTGTTGTGTAGGTAAATACTCTCTGCGGACAACGATTATCCCTCTAGCCCTAGAGTGGGTCTAGCAACAAGGGAACAAGCTAATGTGTAGGTTCCTAGTTAACGAATGAAATAGGTTGGGATATATTGTCCTACCTATAGTCCAATGCGATTGTCGCAGCTGTAGCAATGACAACCTCTTGATCTCTGCATAGACAAGTCACCGTCCTTCGGAAAAGGTACTTAGATTCCTGCACAAAGATCAAAGGAAAAGAGCAGCGTACAAGAAAATAATTGCATTCATAACTAGCTAATCAGTCAAGGAAGATTAAAAATATTGCATAAAACAAACCATATTAACACAAGATGGGAACCATACATTAGTCATGTATATATAAATAGAAAGAAAGAGATTACAACCAGAGCCTTGACGTCGCAACCTCCTTTAGTGGGTTCAGTTGAAGTGCATCTTGAAATTTCGTCGGGGAATTGGGACGAGGCGAGGACACAAGCCTAAGCTCTCTCTCGACAAAGGTCTCTTTCTTCTCTATCTCACCAAAAAGATGTTCAACAATTCTCTTCAGCTTTTCAGCTATAATCGTTCAGCTAGTGTATCAATGGGAGATAGCTTTATTTATAGAGGGAGAGGTGGAGGTTGGTATCCCTATAATGGTGGAAGGGAGGCCTTATCCTTTGGGATGTTTCCCCAAAAGGTGGAAACAAGAGGCCAAAGTAGGGTGGTCATGGTTATTCAGTCGAACCACCCAAGCTAACTCGCCCACGAAGTTGTTAGCATGGAAAATTCGCCTCTATATTTAAAAAACATTCCAAAAACATCTTGGCGCATGTAGCTCACTGGGACAGAGCACCAATGGGTGCGGGGCCTAGTGTTAATATTCCTCATTGGCACGAGGGCATAACGGTCTACCAGCGCCAACCCAAAAACATGTGTTTCTGATGGTTTGTTCAAGGAATTGTCAATAGAAGGAATGTTTTCCTCATGGAAAGGGATTCAATGATGGTATTTGCAAGGCATGACACTTCTTATTAGTCACATAAATGGTCCTCCAATGTGTGGGACGGGGATTGCAGGGACGGTGACAAAATTTTGTGTAACAGATGCCCCTTAAAGCATGAGGTCGTGCGGATAGAGACGATCCCTTTAGCCCTAGAGTGGTCTAGAAACAAGGGAACAAGCTAATGTGTAGGTTCCTAGTTAACGAATTAAATAGGTTGGGATATATTGTCCTACCTGTAGTCCAACGCGATTGTCGTAGCTGTAGCAGTGGCGGCCTCTTGATATCTGCCTCGACAGGTTGTGGTCCTTCGGCAATGGTACTCGGATAATTGCACAAAGATCAAAGGACAAGAGCAGCGTACAAGACAATAATTTCATTCAAAACTAGATAATCAGTCAAGGAAGATTAAACATATTGCGTAAAACAAACCATATTAACACAATATGGGAACCAGACATTAGTCATGTATATATAAATAGAAAGAAATAGATTACAACCGGAGCCTTGACGTCGCAGCCTCCTTCAACGGGTTCAGTCGAAGCGCGTCTTGACGGATCGTCAGGGAATTGGGACGAGGCAAGGACACAAGCCTAAGCTCTCTCTCGACAAAGGTCTCTTTCTGCTCTATCTCACCAATAATATGTTAAACAATTCTCTTCAGCTTTTCAGATATAATCGTTCAGCTAGTGTATCAATGGGAGATAGCTTTATTTATATAGGGAGAGGAGGAGGTTGGGATCCCTATAATGGTGGAAGGGAGGCCTTATCCTTTGGGAGGTTTCCCCAAAAGGTGGAAACAAGAGGCCAAAGGAGGGTGGTCATGGTTATTCAGTCGAACCACCCAAGCTGACTCACCCAAAAAGTTGTTAGCATGGAAACTTCACCTCTATATTTAAAAAACATTCCAAAAACATCTTGGCATAGGTAGCTCACTGGGACAGAGCGCCAATGGGTGTAGGGCCTAGTGTTAATCTTCGTCATTGGTGCGAGGGCAGAACCTTCTACCAGTGCCAACCCAAAAACATGTGTCTTTGATGGTCTACTCAAGGAATTGTCAACAGAAGGAATGTTGTCCTCATGGCAAGGGATGCAATGATGGTCTTTGCAAGGCATGACACTTCTTATTAGTCACAAAAATGGTCCTCCAATGTTCACGACGAGGATTGCAGGGATGGTGATAAAATGTTGTGTAACAAATGCCCCCTAAAGCATGAGGTCTGAGAGAGAGGGAGGGGTGAAATGATTTATGAGAATGCATTCAAACAAAGCACCACTTTCAGAAGACCTGAAATTACTAACACAACTGATATATCTGATACATGATCATGTGGCATGGGCGCAACCATCCATAATAGAGTATAGAAAAACTGAGATTTGAGGTATGGAGGTAGCCATTGAGAAATAAGGATCAACAAATAGACTCAGGTATGGTCGCAGCCATCCAAGCAAAAGAGTCATGCAATAAGTCATGATAAACCACAATATCCTGTAGCCTAGATATTATTAGACAAAACCTAGGGTCTTGCACTCCATCTCGACCTAAACAAGTATGAATTCAAGCATGCGAATATGTGAGCTAAAGTCGAACATGCAAGAAAGTCACCTAATTACCAGCCAGTGATGAAATCTGTTAACAGGCGCGAGAGAAACCACCAATAACGATAATGGATCTCAAGGTACAACAGGTACAATCCATGGAATGTGAACAGTGATCTAGTTTCGAACACCCACAGAATCACTCGATCGAAGGCCAATGGCGTTGACCTATTTTCGAATGCGAAGAACCTGCCATTGAGGCATGCAAGCTCCAAGGTACCGAAAGGGAGTCTCTAGGTCAACTTCCTGGATAATGAGTTAAAGTCGATAGGAAGTGACCTGGTCGAAGGAGGGCCTTAATGTTTCCCATGTCATCGATGCGAGACAGAGGAACATGATGATAGTGGATCAGGACCAAATAGAGGGTCAGAGGGAGGTTGAAAACTGCAAAGGAAAACTTCTCTTGAAAATATCAGCGACATGACTCTGGATTTGGCAGTATTTGACATCAAGGGATCTGAGGTCATGATGATGTGGCAAAGAGCAGATGAGAGGCCAAACCAGATTACCCAAACCCATGTAGGCAAAAATGACGAAATGAGATGTCCCCAACCCGACATGAATGCAAATGAGTGTAATTTTCAATAGTGACATATTGCCGACATGACTAAGAATTGATTCCATTTTCCCCCAGCATTTCTGGCGAGTACCCCAATTGTTTTTGAAAAATAAGCTTGAAGGGGATATCATGTGCTTGTGATGTAAGTTTTTCCTTCAGACAAATCCATCCTAGTAGATTTTACGAGCCCTAGGAAGGAGGAACTCATTTAACATCATGGTGACGATTTCTGATGTCATCAGGGTTTAACAAGTCTGACAAAGGAAGAACTCGACATCTTTTCATGTTTAGAGAGTTTGAAAAGAAGCAGAAAAGAAAACTCTAGCAGGTCCCTTTTCGTAAGTAGTCCCTCATATCCTAAAAGGTAGAAAACAAAATCTGAGAGAACCTCTTAGTCGCGATAGGCTAAGGTATTCCTTTTTTGTAAATAATCTATCCCAGCCTGAAAAGGGGGTAAACATATACTGCGTAGATATCGTTTTACAACCATTTAACGATTTCAAAATGACAAGATTCTTGGCAATATTTTCATTTTTAGAGTAAAAAAAGAGCTGAAAGTTGACTCCTCTTGGAGGAACGAGTGGTATTAAGGGTAGCAACTGGTTGCGGTAATGGTGGAACTTCTTAGAACAAGTAAAGGTCAAGAGGCTGGCTAACAAGACCACTCATTACAGCGGTTCCTCAGGAATAGGTAAAACTACCAAGTGAAGGTATATGATTTGCCAAGAAAATGGTGACCATGGAATGAGCAAAATAAGGTTCATTTGGAAAAACAGGATGATAAAATGGAAATCACGAGAGGTAAAATGGGAATGGTTTCATTTTCACAAAAGCTTGAAATCAGGAAACTCTACTTGAAGTTGGTTTCATTTTCACACAATCTTGAAACAAAGGTAGAATATGCTTGAAAAATGGGCATGCCCCCAACATGATGACTCAATTTGAGGTACATTCCCCCCAAGCTTCAGTCCAATTGCAGTTAATGAAAAGCAGATGGAGTGAAGGTTCAAATTACGAGATCAGAGAAAGACTCGACTAGGATTTTACGAGATCTGATCAAAGACTCAAATTGAATAGGAATGCGTTTCATTGTTTTAACGAGGTTGACACAATAAAATAACTATCCTCATGACCGAATTAATTTTTTAACTAGGTTGACATAGAATACGAACTATCCTTGTAAGAGCTTGTTTCATTTTTTAAGGAGCTTGACACAAGAAAATGAACTACGTTCCGACAACCTTTTACCATAAAGAATAATAGGTCATGGCTTCCAAGAGGTTCACATCTGATGGGAGAACAACGTCCTGGAAATCATGATTGAATGACCCCAGTAAACGGTACTCGATGGTTTTATCACTAGATGAGGACAACAAACAAGTGGCCACATAATTAACCCGTGGCAGGGAAGATACAATTGGCAGATAAAAATCCAGCAGAGATGATGGTGGGCCAACTGTCACTTCCGAACCAAAGAATGAAAGTTGATCAATGGTCATGATCTAACCTTCATGTGGAAAACAGATCACATGAAAGAGGGAAGAGACAAGTGCACCCATGGCATAAGCATAGTCGTGCCCCAAAAGCGAATTGAAATCCAAGGGGGCTAGAACCACCATCACATCGATACAGACAGTTTTCCATCCCAAAGTGATAGGCCACTCAGGAAGGACCCCTAACGGTTGACTGGTTCCTCTGTTAAATGCTAATAGATTCTGCGTAACAGGCACAAGCGGCGGAGAACTGAAATATTTCCAAGTAGTTGAAGACATAATACTAACAAATGCACCTTCATCTATAATCGTGCTAGGTATAACCATATTGAAGGCTTGTACCGTAATCTCAAAAAGCACATAAGAAGGAAGGAGGTATCCCACAAATCGACTCCAATCGAAGGAAGCGACCAAACTACTTGGAGGGGGTACCATTGAACTGAGATGGTCATCCCCTGGTGTTACCGGAGCAAGAGGAGCATCCTCCTGGACCACACACATGGGAGCAGGAATAGCAACGTCTTGAGTCACAGGGACAAGAGGATCTTTCTGCAAGTCCGAGGAATATGAAGAAACAAAAAGAACATGAGGGGAATGATATCCGCTCTTGACGGAAAAGACCTGATGAATGATAGGCAGGAACAGATCGACCGATTCCTCGACCAATGGTTGGTCGGGAATGGATTCGTGAATTTGAATTTCTGAGGGAATGGGATCAACCAAGGATGAATCTTGACCGATCTTTGAATCAACTAGCAGGGGACTCGAAGAAAGCTTCTGGTAACCAACCATAAGGCAGGGTGCAGAAACAGTAGGGTTTTCCAACACTCTTGTGGCTTCATCCATGTACAGACAAAGGTGGATGGAATGATGCCCTTCCACTATAAGGAAAATACCCTCTAGCGGATATTTTTGAGGAGCCCCACAACAAAATACCCCATATATTTGTTTCTAGTGGAGGTTAGTAGAAGAGGTTGGCGGGCGGAGGGTTTTGTGGATGTTTTCCACTCGGTGCGCTTATCATTAAACGTCGCCTCGGTGCTCTTGAACCGAGAAAGCACTAGTACGGACCAAAACATTGGCACACCGTACACCATGCACTTCGTACACACCCGCCCGGTGCGTTGTATTATTCTATATCATCGGTGCGTCATAACTCTTCCATGCCGGTGCATTATAAAACACCACGCCAAAATCGAAACCACCCAGTGCGGTAGAAAGAAACCGCACCGGTGCATCATAATACAATGCGCCAAAACACAAACCGACCAGTGAATTTGTAAGAAACAGAATCGGTTCACTAATAAACCATGCACACCGGTAAAAGGTTAAATGATTTTTTTTTTTACAGAAAACCCATATTTTTCAGTTTTCTAGTGCGCCTGAGCTCTCAATTACCGGTACGTGCCCTACCATAGAACGCACCGGTGCACACAAAACATTGGCACACTGTACAGCATGCGCGACGTAAACACACCTTCGGGGCATCCTATTACTGTAACACACCGGTGCTTCACCACTCTTCCACGCTGGTGCATCATAAAACACCATGCCAAAACATAAATGCGTTGGTGCGTTCTTATCCAAGACTACCGATGTGCCTATAAACCGCACGCACCGGAATAGCGTTACATAAAAAAAATATTAAGACCAAAAAACCAGTGGTTTAACACTATTCCACACCAGTGCTTTATGGATATTCTGCCCCGGTGCATCATCAAAATTTCGCGCCAAAACTGAAACACCCGGTGTGGTGTTAGGGAACCGCCCCGGTGCATTATAAACAACGCGCCAAATTTGACACCACCCGGTGTGCCTATAAAACCCTGCGCACCAGAACAAGGTTAAATAAAAAAAAATTTAAGGCCAAAAAACCTCATTTTTCACTTTCCTTAGTGCTCCAAAGCTCTCAAGCACTGGTACCATTTCCCCTTCTCTGAGCTGCCCTGATGTCTGTGGTCTCATTGCACCCATTGCACGCACTGCTTCTCTACATTGGCCACCAATCTCCAGCTTTCATTTTGAAAAACGCTGGAAAAATTTTCTTTTGCAAATTTTACAGCCAATATGCCTCCTCGACGACAAAATGTACAACTATTCTCATGTCCTTATGCTAGATTAGATCGGAGAGAGTGTCCCAACATCCTCTTCACAGATGATGAGCCGCGAGATGATAGAAGTAATATTAATGTTTTATTTATATTTATTCTAACATGTTCTTTAACTTGTTTTTATTAAATTGTGTAATGAAATTGTCTAATTATTGTTGTGTACTTGTATATATTTTGCAGACATTAGCTCTTTTGATGGCAAGGAGATGTCGGATCCACCACATGATCCGGGTGTGGATCCTGATGATGACGATCAGGACATGGCTAATGCCGAGGATGATCATGATGAAGATGAGGCCGGTGCAGCAGAGAGACATTCTCCTGCTCATGGTACACCGGTACCACCTTTTGCTAGGTGCGGTCGACTTGAGACTAGATATAGGATGGAGTCGGGCAACCAACTCTGTGCATTGATTGTTGATGCAGGCATCAGGCCCGCTCATTACAGAGACATATAGGCCGATGATAGGCTGTTACGGATGTGGAGAGGCATGTTGCGTGACATGTACGACCTAATGCAACATGTCGTAGGAGCTACGACAGCTGTTATGCGACTAAGGAGGATTGTCCGTAACTATAGGCGTAGTAGATCCGCGACACATGATGGAAAGTCTGCGAGCAGCGACTCACATGCATCTCATGATAGTTCACCTCGCAGTGCACTTGATGAGCATGAGGCTCCACTGACAGCATTTGACAATCATCATGGAGATGAGGTTGGACCATCGACCACCGAGACTGCACTATTGACTGAGAAGGCCTCCACTAATATTGCTCATATTGATGTTGTACTACCACCAACGGATGCGTCCATCAGTGCTAGTGATCATGATCATGAGCAAGCTCGACCATCGACTGTCGAGGCTACACACAGCTTTACTGTGCAGGCATCCACTTGTATTGCTATTGATGTTGTTATACTACATCCATGACATTTATATGACAGTTGTATATTTTTAACATTATTCAGTTATTTATATATATATGGTCCATGTATTTTATGTTCATGTTGCAGTTGTACTTAATTTTCATGTTGGTGATCATCATGATGTGGCGCATATTGTTAGGTCATGTTAGATATGTTCATTTAATGTTTAGCTTGCAGATAAATGTGTATATGTGATAGCATGAGTTATTTGACATATTGAGATGTATATTTGATGTTTGCATTGTGATGATGTTAATATATAATATTAATTTGATGTTTGAATGTGTTTATTAGTCGAATATGATGTTTGTACGATGGTTATCATGATCATGATGATGTTTATTAATTAATTTAATATTAAATGACCATGATATTTATTAAATATTATGTTGTGATTGTAATTGTAATTTAAATTTTAATTGTATGTAAAATTGTAAAATTGTATTTGTATTTGTACTAATTGTAATTTTAACTGTAATTGTATGTAAAATATTTATTAATGTAAAATTTTAATTGTAATTGTAATATTTAATTTATTCTGTAATTGTAATTGTATGTAAAATTCTAAAAGTTTAATTTTAATTTTAATTGAATTGTATGTAAAATATTTGTAAAATTGTAATTGTAATTGTAATTCTATGTAAAATTGTAAATGTAATTATATGTAAAATTCTAAAATTGTAATTGTATTTGTGATTATAATTTTAATCGAATTCTATGTAAAATATTTGTAAAATTGTAATTGTAATTGTAAATGTAATTGTATGTAAAATTCTAAAATTGTAATTGTATTTGTAATTGTAATTTTAATTGAATTGTATGTAAAATATTTGTAAAATTGTAATTGTAATTGTAAATGTAATTCTATGTAAAATTATAAATGTAATTGTATGTAAAATTCGAAATTGTAATTGTAATTTTAATTGAACTGTATGTAAAATATTTGTAAAATTGTAATTGTAATGGTAAATGTAATTCTACGTAAAATTGTAAATGTAGTTGTATGTAAAATTAAAATTTTAATTGTAATTCTAATCATAATTCATGTATGTGAAATTAATGTAAAATTGTAATTCTAATTCTAATTGTAATTTTAATTGTAATTGTATGTAGA
This sequence comes from Pinus albicaulis, assembly GCA_034641835.2. Taxonomy (NCBI): domain Eukaryota; kingdom Viridiplantae; phylum Streptophyta; class Pinopsida; order Pinales; family Pinaceae; genus Pinus; species Pinus albicaulis. Next base: position 308,935,282 of record CM076582.1, on the reverse strand, counting down.
ATATTTATAAAATTTTAATTCTATTAACATGAAAATTTTGAATGTATTAATGTGAAATGATTTTATTAAGATATTTAAATTTATAAATTTGCAAATAATTGTAAAATAAAAAATCTAGAATAATACGAATTTTTGTAAGATAATAAAGTTTAGAAAAATAATGAAAATAAATTCATGTTCTTTAGAATTATCATTATTTTATTATGATCTTACATATAAAGAAAAGAACATTATATTCTCTGGTGCGCTTATGATCATAACGTGCACCGGTGCATCATATTACGAAGATGCACCGGTGCTTCACAATCTTCCGCACTGATAACTAATAAACACAAATAAAAAAAAAATGCAACTCTATTTTCCTTAAGTGAAAAAAGTGGCAATTTGAAAAATGGGCGGAAAAATATTTTTGAAAATCTAATTTCATAATATAATTCTTTAAATACTAAATACTTTTCATTACTTCACTATTTTTTGCTAAAATTTTCAGCCATTTGTAGGAGACAGACCTGGAGCAAGAGAGCACAAGGGCAATGTGTAGCATGGAAATACGTTTGAACATAAGTATTACATTCGACAATCATAAACCAAACCTCTGGTGATTCAAGCTCCGTATTATAGAATTTCAAACCATCCGTAATTAAATTTGATTATTTTTTTACTTTCTTTCCTCGCATTTTTTTTGTATTTTTCATGCTTTATCCATTTCTCTTACCCTAAACCCTTCATTTTTTTTGTTTTTGACCTTTCTTCTCCCCGTTTCGTGATTTCGAATTAGGTTTTTCATTTTATATTGACGTCCAACCCACGGACGACTTGCATAGTCGAATCCCAATCCATTCGCCATTGCATGATTTTTTAAAAATAGGATTTTTTCTTTATCAAATATACCGCGGTGAGCTACCGCACTAGTGTGCCGTATTACATGCCGCACCGTGCAAGTATTGTGTAGTAACAAAAATGAAAACATTTTTTCTAAATCCGTGCGCCAAATCTGAAATAGGGCATCAGTGCTCCATTTAACTAGGCAAGCATCGTACGGTGTATTACACCATTTTTGTGGTGTGTTTATAATACCCCATGCACCGTTAGGTCTATTACACTATTTTTTGATGTGAGTTTACAATACTCAACGCATCGTACGATGTATTATACTATTTTTGTGGTGTGTTGTTAATATCCCCATGCACCAGTGGCAGTGCGAACCTCGTGAAAGGTGCACTGGTATCTTGAGATTTATTTTCTACCTGAAAAGTTGAGAATTTATTTATAAATATATTAATGAATGATATGGTATATGTTTCAGATTGATAAAGAAATGTCTAACAAGAGATCAAGTAACAAAATACTATTAACACATCAAGAAAAGAAAAAAATACAAGTTCTTTGTAAATTCTTTATAAAAATATTATTTTTGAACTATATGTAAGTTTAACTAATATGTATTGTTTACTGTGTATCATGAAAAGCCACAAAATAATGAAGCTTGATATGATTATTTCTGATCTAGGACCAGAAGAGCGTAAAAGTTTAGTGGAAAAATTGCAAAAGCATCAATCGGGTGAATGAAAAAATACTATTGATCCAATATAAGTTTATTTTTTTAATTATCATTAATAATATACTTAAAATTATTAGATAACATGTGTCAAATAGTCTATTAATTCACATCTGTTTAATGTTCTACAAGGACCAACAACTCAGAAAAGGAATGTTGTTCTAAGAAAATAAAAAAATAGAACATGCAAATGAAAATCAATTTCTCCTTAGCTCATCTCGAGTGGTGCCGGAAGTTAACGAAAGGGGAAAAACTTTTACAAAAGTTTGAGGGATCTAGTGGAACGAATGTATAGACGTTCTTTCCAACAACAACAACAACAACGTGCTTCAATGTAATATGTATCATTGAATTATTCGATCATTAGGTACAATAAATAAACAATTTAGTATTAAATATTAATTTTCAAGAATTTTCTTGCAGAAAATAAAATAAAATGGAACCCATTCAACACATAAAACATGACGACAAGGAAGAAAATGGTTGATCTCTAAGTTTGTGAGTAATTGTTACTTCCTTATAACAACTTAACTAGATTTCATTTTTTTATTTTTTAAGTTTTTTTACAAAAAGCATCATTGAATGTCTTCAAACATGTGCTAAGAACAATCAGACGAATTGATTGAAATTGGGTTAAATATGGGTTGTGAGTATATGTTGGCATATCAGAAATTAATTGTGGAATTTATAAGCATCTATCGATCTTGTTTTACTTAGATCCGTCTATAATTAATAGAACAAAAAAATATTTTATATTAAATATATGATTTTTTATGGGGTATAAAACTTGCAGAAAACAAAGTATGGAACTATGTCAACAGATGAAATTTTGAAAGATGTCATGGTACATGGTTTTGAAAGAATGTGCATAGTTTATGAGTCAATTGTTGTTATGGTACGCCATTTTTATTTTCGATTTACATTGATGTATATTATTTAATATTTCAATTTTGATTATTCTCACCAATGTATATACACTCATTTTAGTTTATTTTAATGTTTGTAGATGGAATGTGAAGAAGAAGAAAACAATCAATGCCATGAACACAACATTCCTGAAAATAACCCAAGTCATGGAAGTAGCTCTAGCAAAGGGATGCTAGCCTGCTTTCGAAGAATGATGATCACTATGTTTGGATATCAAAGCAAGGTGTTTTATTTTTTTTGAAATATGTCTATGAAATCGTACATTTTGTTTAATGTAATGGACATAGTCCCAATTGAAAGACAAAGGGATACGAATAATCGTCCCATTTTGTATGCTAAAGACTATATATATATATATATATATATATATATATATATATATATATATATATATATAAAATATGTTTTAATTTATTCTATTGCATTTTCCATTGTCGCTATTGCATTCTCCATTGTCGTTCTCAAATGCACTAATAAGAATTTAATTCATATGAATATTTTTATAAGATATATATGTGTCAACTTTTGATGAATAATAAATTTTAAAAAACCACAATAATTCTGATATGATATAAAAAATTAGTTCAAACAACACATTCAAATGCATTAATAAAAATGTAATTAATATGAATATTGTTATAAGATGTGTTGACTTTTGATAAATAATGAATTTAAAACAATCACAATAATTGGACTGTCACAGGTCGATGTTTCTAAAAAAAACAAAATGAAAACCGGTGATCTATGGGCACCGCACAAATATTGATACTAGTTATAAATATCGGTGCCTTTGTGGGATACTGTGTACTGGGGTGTTTATGTATCTATAAGCACCAGTGCATTTGTATGATCCATGTGCACCACACGAATACCGATACCAATTATAAATCTCGGTGCCTTTCTGTGATACGACGCACCGGTGTACCATAAAGGTATACGCACTGGTGTGTTGATACGACCTATGGGTACCACTCAAATACCAAGACAAATTAGAATGGCCCCATGCGTTGTATCACCAACACTATGCCCGGTGCTATTTTATACCTTAACGACCCTGTTCATTCTCCTTCGACTGCCTCGAGGCTCTGGCTACAGGTACACACTGGTGCGTTAAATCCTGATTAGCGCACCAATGAAAAAAACATCCGTAATAACCTATAGCCGCCCATTTTTTTTAGTTGTGTTGAATTTCCATTAAAAGCTCCGCCAAAACCTCCGTTCCCAGAAACAGATGTGGTAGCATATGGTTTTTTGACAATTTTGGCCAATTTTATAACACTAAAAACCTCCTTTATAACCTCCACTAGAGGGTCTTTGCCTTGTTGTGTTCACACAAATTACAGGGATTCGCAATATTACCCTTTCTCTTATGATTCTTATCATTTATAGTTGAAGATGTGCCACCAATATGGCTTCCAGAAGCCAAAGGCAATGACGGATGGTCGTCGAACCATGTTTTAAGTACCTGGGGAATGCCAGGACAGTCTCGAAGAAAGTGGTCACCTTGGCACAACATGCAAGGGAATTTGACTTTGTGTGGAAGGTTGGATGGTTTATCAAGCAAAGGTGTTTGAGGCGTGATAGTCGCAGAGCTAGCCTATCTCTTATTTGACTTCTTATTATTCATCTTCTTCTTCTTCTTCTTAGCCACCTGGTTACTAGAATCCAAACTTTCACCAGGCGAAGTAGAAGAGGAGGACGAAGAAATAGGCAAAGAAGGGGAGAGGTCCACCTTAGATCGACATGATCTCGTTCGGGTGGAGGGGATGGTTGTACAGAGGGCAGAATACTCGAGACCACAGAGGTGGAGAATAACCACACAAGAAAACCAACAGTTAACCCAGGAAGGGATAATGTTGCCATAAAGGGAGCACCAACATTTCCAAAGCAGGAAAAGGACTAGAATTCCCTTCGGAGGGGATTCCTTGGTTGGTAAACTCTGGAAATGTTTCCATTGGAAACAAACCTAAAACATAACACTAAGGAAGATAACTTTAACCAGGAATAGTTCGTGGACAGTTAATTTTTTAAGACATTGAAACAAAACTCTGCGATTTCATATTTTAAGAGTCGAGAAACAGGAAAAAGGTGACTCTATCACTTGCAGGTTGAAACGAGTGTGAAAGGACAAGAGGTTGATGATATTTTCACTTTCAGAGAGTCACGAAAAGATCAAAATGACTACTTAGGTAATCTAAGCAAGAGGTTGTACCAATTTTCCGTGAATTGCAATATACACCTTGGCGATCAAATGAAGGAGAAATGACCAAGGACTTGACGTACGTGCAAGTAGTCTCCCCGAATGTTGTGTTCGGTGTATCACGGTTATAGGGTGACATATTCGGCTTCCTATGGATAAAGGATTTGAACCTATGAGGATCTCCCTTTATATACGCGACGGTATGGGGAGCACAAGTCCGTACTAGTGTTGTCTAAAGCCAGGTGGTGAATGACAACTACTAGGTTTAACGACGCCGCAACATGTCTCTAGCCTAGACCTCTAAAATGTTTGCGTCAGGTTCCAATGCTTCCTTAGATTAATTGAATTAATTTTAAAGCTGATCTTGAATTAATGTTTTAGTTTCAAGGCCCTACCGAATGGAGTCTCGAATTCCTAAATGCACACTACATGCAAAAGAACATCATATTCTGTTCGATGAACGCTAACTAAGAGAAGGATAGAGGTATTTCAGAAAGTAGCAAACAATGGAATCATAAGAGGAAATCCACTGATGCATCTAGTACAACCAAACGAAAAAAAAAAAAATCTTTCCTAGTTTATTAAGCGCTAGTTATGCAAAATAACTTTTCATTTCCAATGCAAATGAAAGAATGCAATTTTTTTGTAATTTGAATGAATGAAGCACACGATGCCCTATTACATTAAAAAGCAAAGCGAACAATAGTTTAAAGCACTACGAATGTAGAGATATTAAAATGAATAATTCAAAAGTAATACAGACATAAAAACGTAATCAAACCAAAGATGCACTCTTTCAAGAAAACAGAAAGCTTTCAAAATGACCCAAACGAGCAATGTGATCTATGCTTGAAGTGAAGAAATGGAGAGTCAAACAAAAATGAAGGTAATCATTCAACAAAACAAAACACAAAGGATCAAGAAATACCAACACAATCGGTCAGGGAATTGAACTAACAAAAATAAAAAAGACTCGAACTTAAATTAGAAGGCTCAGTGAGCAAAAGACACCTAGAAACCCTAGGGTTGTGAATTTCACCGATGAGACAATGGAAAAACAACTAAGAAGGACAAGCTTACAGTAGTCATAACAAGCCCAAAAGACCAATTTCAAATCAAAGAAACAACCCAGCATCAAGCACAACTGTCCAAAAACTCATAAAGAAGGTCAAACCAAATCCTATAAGATTCAGCGCGACTGTCAGGCGGTAATCTGTGCCAAACAGGAGTTGGCGCTACTGTAACAAAAGAAACAAGCACCAATTGGCGCGAATGTTCAAAGAAAACTCGCGCATGTTCATTTGCATTCGTGTCGGGTTGGGGACATCTCATTTCGTCATTTTTGCCTACATGGATTTGGGTAATCTGTTTTGGCCTCTCATCTGCTCTTTGCCACGTCATCATGACCTCACATCCCTTGATGTCAAATATGACTCTGTTATTTATTTATTTATTTTTATTATTATTTTTATTTATTTATTTATTTATATGTTTTTTATTTTATTTATTTATTTATTTTTTTAAACAGGTGTAATAGCTACCACAAGGGTGGTTTCAATTGTTGCACTTATTGAAATTTCAATTTTCAGGCTGCACAGGAGAATGTTCCCCTGCTATTGTAACATGAAAATCAGAGTCTGCGACAATGTTAACAAATGATTCCTTCGAAGTAAGTTGATGATATAACCTTAGACGGTGCCCATTAACCAGTAACATTGTCTTAGCACTGTCAATGGTGACAAATTGTACAGTCCCATTGTCAAAGACTGTGTCCACTTCATAAGGACTTAGCCATCTGGTGCAGAGCTTGCCTTTGAAATCTTTGAACCTTGAACCATACAAAAGAGCCCAATCTCCTTTCTGGAAATTTTTCTTCTTAATAAACCCATCATGCCATCTAGCTCTTTACTGCTGAATGATCTCTGTCTGTTGAATAGCAGCCATCCATTTCTCTTCCAACTCATTGAGCTGGTTCAGTCTTTGTGTCTATGTCGTACTCAAATCCAGATCAACCTGAAATGTTGTTCTTAATGTCTTTATTTCAAACTCTATGGGGAATAGAGGATTCTTACCATACACCAATTCATATGGTGAGAAGCCTATAATATTCCTCCATGTTGTTCTATAAGCCCACAGTACCTCTGGAAGTTTCTCGGCCCAGTTTCTTTAGTGGCTGGCTACTGTCTTTGTTAAGATTCCCTCAATGACTTTATTGGTGATTTCCACTTGACCTTTTTCTTGTGGAAAATATGGTGAATTGATTATGTGATGAATTCCATACTTTTCAACCAGCTTCTTGATCAAATGAGATGTGAACTGAGGCCCCCCATCTGTCACTATCTCTCTAGGTATCCCAAAGTGAACAAAAATATCTTCAAATAGGAAGTTTGAAACAACCTGCTCTGTTGCTCTAGTTAGTGCCTTTGCTTCAACCCATTTTGTGACATAATCGGTGCAGACCAATATGTATGATTTTTGATGTGATGAAGGATTAATTGGCCCCACAAATTCTAGGGCCCATTTCTCAAATGGTTCTATCACTATCTGAAGTTGTAACGACATCTCATTTGATTTCAGAGGTTGTCCCATCCTTTGGTAGCTATCACATCCTTTCACAAACTTCTTGGCATCCTGGAATATAGTTGGCTAGTAATACCCTGTTGAGAGTAATTTATGTCTTTTCCTCTTGTCAGCGAAGTGTCCTCCACAAGGTTCCTCATGAAAAGCCTTCAAGATCTCAAATACCTCATCTTCTCTAACACATCGCCTAATCTAAAAATATGGCCCGATGTGATAGATATTGCCTTCTATCCAGGAGTAGGTAGCACTCTGTTGTATAATCTTCCTCCTTTCCTTGGAAGACAATTGGTGTGGGAATTTTCCTGTAGCAAGGTAATTGGCTATATCTAAATTCCATGGTGAGTGAGTAGAGATGGAAAAAAGATATTCATCTGGAAAAGAATCCTTAGAGGTAGTGAAGTCATCACTTATAGTTAATCTAGAAAGAAAATCAACAACTACATTATCATTTCTGGTTTTATCTAAAATAGTAATATCAAATTCTTGTAAAAACAATAACCATTTTGTAACTCTACCATTAGTAACATGTTTTTTCATCAAAAATCAAATTGCAACATGGTCAGTGTGTACATATACTTGGTACCCGGTGATGTAGTGCCGAAATTTGTTGATAACATGCACTACTGCTAGGAATTCCTTTTCAATAACAGTGTAGTTAAATTTTGTTGGAGTTAAGCTCTTGTTGATGTAATAAATGGCGTAAGGTTTCTTCTCCTCTAGCTGCCCTAGAACAACACCCACAGTTATGTCAGATGCATCCGTAGCAATATGAAATGGAAATTCCCAGTTTGGTCCTTGTAAAAAAGGTGTTGTTGTTACATAGTTTTTCAACTTAAAAAAGTCCTTCTCACACTTCCCTGTCCACAAAAATTCTTCATCTTTCATGAGTAATGAAAATAGAGGAGATGCAATCTTTGAAAATTTCTCTATAAATCTCCTATAGTATCATGCATGTCCCAAAAAACTACGTACCTCTTTTGGAGTCTTAGGGGTCAGGATTTTTGAGATTACCTCAATTTTTGTAGGATCTACCTTTGTTCCATCTGTAGAAATGAAATGTCCCATCACAATTCCCTTGGTCATCATCATGTGTCATTTCTCCATGCTCAGAGCAAAATTAGTTTGTTCACAACGTTCCAACACTTTTTCCAAGTTAGCTAATGCTGTCTCAAAGGCATCCCCGTAGGGTGTAAAATCATCCATAAATATTTCAAGGCAGTCATTCAAAAGATCAGAAAAAATACCCAATATTGCCCTCTGAAATGTTGTTGGTGCATTACAGAGGCCAACGGGAAGGACTCTGTATGCAAAAGTACCCCATGGGCAAGTGAACACTGTATTGTCTTGGTATTCCAGGGAAATCTATATTTTATTATAGCCACTAAACCCATCTAGAAATGGAAAAAAAAAATCCAAAAAAGAGTATCCAAGACCTGATCAATGAATGGTAAAGGAAAATGGTCCTTTTGAGTGGCCTTGTTAAGCTCTCTATAGTCAACACAGACTCTCCATTTTCTGTTCTTTTTTGGAACTATGACAAGCGAAGACATCCACTAGCTGTCAGAAATGGGGTGGATGAAATTAGCAGTAAGGAGTTTCCGCAATTCTTCTTTCATTATCTCCTTAAGTGCGGGATTCATTCGGCACTGTGGATGTCTAACTAGTTTGCAGTCCTCTTTAAGGTAAATGCGGTGAGTGCACAAGCCAATATGGATTCATTTCATATCCATGTAGTCCCATGCAAACACATTTTTGTATTTCTATAATAGTTGTATCAACAATCTGTTTTGTTCAGCAGTGAGGTTAGGATTGATGTTTAAACATTTCCCAGGTTCGATTTCAACGGGACTGCTGATAGTATGCAAAGTTGTTTTCAAATGTTCAATAATTGCATCATCTACCTCGTCTTCTTCCCCAAAATATCTAATGGAGGCAAGATAGAGTGAATTACTAATAAAACCATTAATGATATTGTCCTTTGTTTCATCCTTAAAGTATTGTGATTTTCCAAGAGTGAGAAGAGGAAGGGAAAGATTAGATTCAGGCGCAAATTCGCCCCACCAGGGACTACTCGAATCCATATGAGGTTTTTCTGGGGGATAAAGATTTAGGTTCTGAGTGGCCTGTCCATCTGAGATCACCATATATGCGGACCTACATTCGATATATGCGTCTGTAGTGGCCAGCCACGGTCTTCCCAAGATTAAAGGATGACCCCCCAGGTTGGATTTGGTTTGTAAAATGAGAAAATTAACCGTATAATTCCAGGAATCCACAGTGATAACCACATATTCTATCATTCCCTCGGGCTTGACATGGGACCTATCTACTAATTCAAGCACTGTGGGTGTAGGTCTAAGTCCATGAAGTTCTAGGGAGATGAAGAGGTCTTAGTCATGACATTAATAGTTGCCCCAAGATCAATAAAAGTATTGGTTGTAGGCTGATTGTCAATATGGACAGTCACTGTAGGGTTCCCTGGGTCATTATATTTAGTCAACAAAGGCTGATCAATCATGAGATCAGACAATTTCCCCATGACATGGATAGTAGCAAGGTCTTTAGGTTTCCTTCCAGGTCTTTTGATGCATAGATCCCTCATTGTTTTAGCATAGATAGGTAATTCCTTAAGAGCTTGTAACAACAGAATTCACACATACAAATTTTGAAATTCCTTGAGGAATTCAGATTCAAGTTGTGAGACCAGCCCAGTTTCAGCTAATCGCTGAGGATATGGAGGATTCTGAATGCTAATAGTTGAGTCAGCTATCACAAATGCACCAGCCTTGCTCAGATTGGCTGTTGTAGGAACAACAGATCCTCTCAAGCTAGCTTCTATAGCTATAATAGTAGGTGTTGTATCAACTGTTAAATGTGTAACAACTGCCTCAGAATCGTCCATATCCTTCCTAGGTGATTTAGATTCTTCCGTAATAATGGGAGTATGCTCAGATCTGATTACTTTCCCTGATCTAATTTGAACCCCGTTAAGTCCAATAGGAGCAATAAGATAAGTCTGGAGGGTAATCAAAGCATCCATGCTCTGGGATGCCTTATTATTTGGATTGGGGTTAGGTTGCACAGGTAATTGGGGTCAGACAGAAGGTGTAGGATTTTGAATAGAAGGCAGTTGTAACTGTTGCTACTATATTGTTATTGGAGGGGGTACTGGACCTTGGCCATTACTTCTCTAGATCTGACCCTAAGGATTGGGTTGTGATGGAGGATATTGCATTGGTGGAGGAGATGACCACTGGTTCCATGGTGAAGGGAATTGTGTTAGGAAGGAGTAGGATACTGCCATGGATATTGTTGACTATTATAAACATTATTCCAAGGATAAAAAAAGGAAAAATCTGAAGGCATACCTATAGGTTGCGACTGCCATGGTCTCTTTGATCCGATGAAATAAGAAGATTGAACATCCTCGCTTGATTCTTGAAGTACCGCCTTTAGTCTGGGAAATTTGGGACACTGATTCATAGAATGCGCCAACTCACATATGTTGCATAGGCTGACACTATTCAGTCCACATTCTCTTTCCAAATGTTTCTTTTTGCATCGGAGACAGAATATTGCTAAGGCTACTTCAGCTTTTGCTTGTTCTTTCTTGAGTTGTACCATAGTGATCTGGGCAGAGAGAGTGCTAAGGAGGTCAGTTTTAAAATCCTCAAATAAGTTCTCAGTCTCTACTCTGGTTACTCCTCCACTCATGGAATTCTGTGTTCAGACTGAAGGATCCCAAATTGAAACTTTCCCTTTGACCGATCCTCTTGAGCTACGTAGGCAAACCTTAAAAATTTCATCTAGCAGTTCTTGCGATATGTCTCCTTTTCCCAATAGGTCCAGAGCTCTCGAAAATCATCTCTTATACCTCTTAAAAATATTGGCCTTAGAATTTCTAGGTCTAAGTTACTGAACTTAGACCTTTGTAAATTATAGTGAAATCATTCCATATAGTCTTCCAGGCTTTCCTCCTCCTTCTGTGAAATTTTGAAAATTTTGTCCTTCAAATCCCTGGTTCGATAGTAATCCTGATACTTAAAGAGGAAAACCTCCCTCATGTCATTCCAGGTTCGAATTGTGCTAGCACCCAGTCTCATGAACCATCTTAATGCTGCTCCTTTCAGAGTAGAAAGGAATAATTTCAGCTTCTGGGCATCTGAAGTGTAGTCATAAATCTACACAACACATCAAATTCGAAAAAAAAAAGTATCAGGGTCTTCAATAGCCATCCCTTGAAATGATGGTAGGGATGATAAAGGAATATTTTTCATAGGAACCTCATCCCGTGTTACTATTATTGGAAATTTAAAAGTAATAGAGCTATCGGTCTTGACATTCTTGTCCCCCATGGTTGATTCTTCTTGATGGGATGAATTGACCTCGGAGTGTACTGGATATTGAAAAATAAAAGGATCAGGTCGTTCCAGGATCAACTATTTAACAGCACTACCAGCATCCAAATGATGATCAACTAAATGTTGTTCCTCAGGTCCCTGCTGCTCCCCACTGGTCTCTATGTGTCCTTCAATTCTGATATCCCGATCAATGATTCTCCACTGTTGTTTCAAATCTAGAGTCTTGATATTAGGAGTGGATATGATTTTTGAAGGGTGGTGAGGTCCAGACATGGAAGACACTGATGGCCTTGGCTTTGATATGGTATTTGCTTTCTATGGTCCTGTCTTCTTATTATCTCTATATGATGTGGACTATTCCTTTTCTGCCCTTGAGATCAGATCTCCAAAGAATTTCCTTCTTCCCAAATCTACACTCTTATTTTCCTTCTTACGACCCTTCTTTGCTATAGTTAGTAGAGTGGGGGGTGTTTTTAGATGTTGATGTCGTCCTACCGACACACATGAGCCCTATGTGTGTCAATTAATCCTATAAGTGCTTTAGTTTATACATCAGTGAGCCCGCTCAAGTTTGTTAGAGTGATGCGCAGGTTCTTACCTCTCATCTTACCACCCAATGACTGTATAGTTGAAGACACCCTAAAAGAACACCCAAAAATTCAACTTCTAAGTGTCCCAGCAAGACATTGGTGAGCCCGCTCAAGTTTGTTAGAGCGATGCATAGGTTCTTACCTCTCGTCTTACCACCCGACAATTGTGTTTCTAGAGACACTCTAAAAAATGAAATGCTCAAAAATTAAATCTCCTAAGTGTCCCAGCAAGACATTGGTGAGCCCACTCAAGTTCATTAGAGCGTTGCGTAGGTTCTTACCTCTCATATTACTGCACCACAATTGTGTCACTGGAGACACTAAAAAAACACACAGAAATTGCACTTCTAAGAAACAACTCTGATTGAGTGGATCATCACTTCCATCCCTGGCAATGGTGCCAAAATGTTGGACTGTATTAATCACTATTGAATGACTAAACGATACACATAAATTATCAATCCAGGGACGTCTTTTATTCCAATGACAGTTGCACTGTCTGTGCCGATACACTCCACCAGAAGCAATTCAAATTAAAAGAAATCGTTGCTGAAGTAAATGCTGGAAGTAAATAACTCATGCATAAATAAAATGATCTACAAGACTGTAATCACACTTCAATTAATATGCTCTAGCGCACCACACAAAAATTATGCAGCTGGTATCTCTAATCTCATATGTGTAACAACATACAAAATATTGAAATTGAAGCAGATATCTTCACAGTTGAAACAATAGCAACAACACCTCTACTGATACATAAACCGAAATACAAAGACATATACACAACTACCTTAATCACTGCAATCCATGCTAAGAAGGATGGCCCTTCCTCCCTAGCAAGGCGCAGGTAGAGAAAGAAATTAACAGAAACTAAATTGAATAACGCATGTAACAACAATAACAAGATAATCTGTATTAATATGAGCAAAATTACAGAGCCAAAATAATGTTGTTCTCCGCTAACCTTTCGACCTCTAGGTTCAAGAACTATATAGTGGTTACATCTCAGAAAATCAAGGGATAGATCAGTCATGAGAATATTATGATTCTCATGCTGATCGAAATAGAATACATATGGTTATAACCACTTCTTAATAAAAGTCTGACTAGAAAATTATAGATTACAATCAAAATCAACCAGACTGTTATCCAAAAATACAATGCTACAAAACTTCTACAACTATCAAAATAAAACCACAGATGTAGCGTAACATCTAAAGGACAGGCCAACAATAGAATTTGACGAGATCCAGTTAGTGGTACAACTATGTTAGCAGTTCGCTAGCGGGTTTGTAGAAGCAGAGTTTAACAACGGTTTGTAGGTGGGTCTGTAACATGAAAGTGTAACTACATCACGGTGTAAAAATATTGTTGTAACGACACACCCTCAACTACTCCTGTGTACCTCATGCTCAGGATCTTTGGTGCTACAAATGACATCTAGAAAGACAACACAAAGACCATAGATCTTCTCCAAACCTTCTTCCTCAATTAGTCATAAAAAGACATAATATATCATAATAATTGATGAAATGGCAGAGTAATGAAAATAAGGTGAAACAAAACAAGTGTAGGTTTTAACCCTGAACATAAACTATCTACACACGAATCTTATAACAGAAAATAAACAATAGCGAGAGCATAAAACATAAAACAGATAAACACAGAGATTTTCCCCTGGATCCCAAATCGGGATGACCAGCTTGATTTTTCATTATATTCCTTTTAGTGTTACAACACATATATATACATGCCGAAGCATACATAAACCCCAATCAATTAACCCTGGATTAGAACATAATCGTAGTTCCCTTGACCGGATCTACAAAAATACCAAGGGCCGAAAACCATCGTACCCCAAAACCATGTGCAAACTCATGCACAAAACATGGAGTCAGATGCTTTATGAGTGGGATCGCACACCAAAAACATTTTTGCCGGGGCGCTGCCCCGGACCCCAAGGGGGGCTGCACTCTCCCCACACGCGACCCCCTGTTGGCCCGACGCAACATACGGTGCGTGGGGTTAGTCGTGGAAAGAATATGTACTTCCCCCAACATTCTCCCACTTATTTTCTTTCCACGAGGGGCCATAAGAGAGCTTATTCATTTGAATGATTCTTCAACACCCATTGTTTCTCTACACCAAGAGAACTTTTAGTGCTCACAAAACTTCGTCGATGCATACGCAACATTCTTCAAAGTGTCCACCTTTACCAGCAGCACCCTTTTAGCCTCAACCATATCTCTAACAAAGTGATATTGAACATCAATGTGCTTTGTCTTTGAATGATAAGCAGGGTTCTTAGCCAAGAAAATTTCACTTTGGCTATCACGGTCTATCCTTATAGCTTGCTGTACCAACCCCATACTTGAACACAATCTCTGCAACCAAACTGCTTCCTTGCTTGCATGAGTGACTGCTATGTATTCTGCCTCTGTAGTTGAAAGAGCCACTACAGACTGTCTTTTACTCATCCAACTGACTGCGCCTCCAAATAGGCTAAACACATACCCACTTGTAGATCTTCTTTGATCCAGATCTCCGACCCAGTCTGCATCAACAAAACCACGAATGTCCAACATTCTTTCCAATCCTGGTCTTCCCTGGTAGCACAAGCCATAATCACTAGTGCCACGTAAATATCTGAAAACTCGCTTCACTGCTGTCCAATGCTCCTTCCCTGGGTTTGACATAAATTTGCTCAATACTCCCACTGCATGTGCAATGTATGGTCTAGTATAGACCATTGCATACATCAGGCTACCCACTACACTTTCATATGGAACATGGGACATATCCTCTTCTTCTTCTTATGTCTTGGGACACTGTTCAGCAGACAGCTTTACACCTACAGGAATAGGAACATTCACCGGTTTACTATCCTGCATATTGAACCTCTGTAATATAGTCTTGACATACTTCCTCTGGTTTAACCAGAGCTTCCTCTTTGCCCGAACTCTCTTAATTTCCATGCCCAAAATATAGTTTGCAGCACCAAGATCCTTCATGTTGAATTTGGAGAATAGTTGGGTCTTCAAATCTTGGATAATTTCTTCGTCATTTCCAATCAACAACATATCATCCACATACAAGACCAAATAAATAACACGGTCACCAATTAATTTAAAATAAACACAGTGATCTTCCTTGCTTCTAGTGAATCCAAGTCCCCGTATATAGGTGTAAAATTTTTGATACCACATCCTTGGTGACTGTTTTAACCCATACAGAGACTTCTTCAACCTACATACCAGTTCTTTCTTACCCTTCACCATAAAGCCTTCAGGTTGCTTCATGTAGATCTCCTCTTCTAGATCCCCGTGAAGAAATGTTGTCTTCACATCCATTTGTTCTATCTCAAAATCAAATGCAGCAGCAACAGATAAAAGTAATCTAATAAAAGTAACTTTGGCAACAGGAGAAAAAATATCACCAAAATCAATTCCTGGCACCTGGGAATAACCTTTTGCTACCAATCAAGCTTTGTATTTCTCCACCTTGCCTTCTACATTCATCTTCTTCTTAAACACCCATTTGCTCCCGATGGGCTTCCTTCTAGCCGGCAACTCCACCAAATCCCATGCCTCATTTTTGTGCAAGGATTCCATTTCATGAACCATGGCCTCCTTCCAGAGTTTTCCATCCTCTGAATCTACTGCCTCCCTAATAGTTCTGGGATCATAATCAGTTATAGTTAAGGAAAAAAATAAACAAAAAGCAGATGGAATATACCTTTCTGGTTGCCTTCTTTCCCGAACTGATATTCTCAAATCTGGGGTTTGTGGCTCTTCCTCTTCTGAATCTTCCTCTATTGTAGAGTTTGATTCATCCTCCTTTAGCTCAAACTCTATCTTCTCAGGTTCCTTTGGTATTATTTCATGTTTAACAACATCTTTCACCTCTCTAAACACCACATCTCAACTGTACACAACCTTCCTTATTTCCAGGTTCCAAAGCTTGTAACCTTTTAAACCATCCTTATACCCAATAAAGATGCACCTTTCAGATTTATTATCCAACTTTGTCCTTTTCTCCTTTGGAACATGTACATATGCATCACATCCAAATACCCTTAGATGTGAAAGAGAGGGTTTCTTACCAGTCCATACCTCGTGTGGAGTCTTATCCTCCAACGCTGATGAAGGTGATCTATTAACTAAGTAACATGCAGTCTCCACTGCCTCTGCCCAGAATTCTTGTCCTAACCCGGTACCACTGAGCATGCTTCTTGCCTTTTCCATCAGCGTTTTGTTCATTCTTTCTGCAACTCCATTTTGCTGAGGTGTGTATGGAGTAGTCTTCTGCCGTGCTATACCACACTTCTTACAGAACTCTTCAAATTCCTTCTTCCAGAACTCCCCACCATTATCTGTCCTCAACACCTTTATCTTCTTCTCTGTCTAGTTTTCCACCAGAGCCTTAAATTCTTTAAATCTGTCAAAGACTTCAGATTTCTTCCTCAAGAAATATATCCATGTATTCCTTGAGAAGTCATCATAGATAGAAACATAGTACTGTGACTTTCCCTGATGATGGAGCTGACGCGGTCCAAACACCCTGCTTCCTTCTGGGATTCTAATATCTTGTTCGCCCTCTTAGCACCAGAAGGAAAACTCACCCGATTCTGCTTCCCATATACACAATGTTCACAGAAATCGAAATCCAGAGAGAAATTAGACATAACTTCTACCATACCATTTCTATGCAGTATTCGAAGGCCCTTCTCTCCAATATGTCCAAGCCTTTGATGCCATAGCATGGTATTTTCTCTAGAGACAGCTAGGCTTTCCGCTCCACTTTCATGAACCACATAACTATTACACCCATCAATAACAATGCTACCTTGTAGCTTGTATAGAGTTCCAGTCTGAACTCCCCACATTAATACTAGTGCTCCCCGAACCATATTGCAGGCATCTTTCTTGAACACTTTTTTTACACCTGCATCATCCATCTTGCTTACAAAAATAAGATTTTTGGCCAATGCAGGAATATGCAGAACACCAGGAAGTGTTCTAATCCTTCCACCTTGCAGCTTTAGCTTGACTTTTCCACGTCCAACGATTCTGGCCTTCCTATCATCCCCTAGGAATACATCGTTGCCATCATATTTCTCATACTCGCAGAACCACTCCCTATGGGGAGTGAAGTGAAAGGATGCACCCGATTCAATCAACCATGACTCATGATCTACATGTGTATTTGAAGAAAAAGCCAAATACACATCCCCACCTTTATCCGAGGTACTTTTTGCCTCTGCAGAAGGAGCATCATCAAATCCCTTTCCTTTCTCAGGAGCTCTAGATCTGCATTCCTTTTTGTAGTGCCCTTCCTTTCCGCATTTCCAGCATACCTTTACAAAATTTCCAGGAGATTTAGATCTCCCACTAGATTTAGATCTCCCACTCGAAACCTTATTCTTGTTTATGTTTTGGGACCTTCCTCGTACAGATAAGGCATCTCCATTTTGACCCTCCATATTTCTCTGTCTCATTTCCTCCGACAGCAAGGTTGAGACAATGTCATCAAAATTCAAGGTAGTTGTATTGCTACCTATTGCAATAACCAGACTATCGCACGATTCTGGTAGAGAACACAACAAACTGATGCACTTATCTTCATCTGAGATTTTAATATCAACAGATGACAACTGACTTACCACAGTATTGAAGGCATTCAGATGCTCTGTCACCGAGTCTCCATCCTTCATCCTCAGGTTATACAACTTTTTCCGCAGGAGCAACTTATTCACCATAAACTTAGATTGGTACAAAGTCCCAAGTTTTTCCCACAAATTCTTCGCCGTAGATTCCCCAGATACATTCAACAATACTGAATCTGAGACACACCAGCAATGTTATGTACTTAGCCTTGAGTCCGAGTTTCTTCCGTTCTTCCTTCGACATTTCCCTCAATTTTGGTACACCAGATCTCTTGTGATCAACGATCTTTATCCACCAATGAATCCTCCATCTTGAGCTTCCACAACTCAAAAAAATACGACCATTAAATTTCTCGATCTCTAGCGCCCCGCCTCACCATCTTCTTTCACGCAAGAATCGATCCCTCGATCTCCCAGCAAAGACGAGTCCTACCTCGAGCCCAGCGAAAAAAACCCTCGGCGGCGAAAATTGTCCCCTTGCAGGCTTGAAACAAATGCGATACCAAGGATGGGTTTTAACCACCGAACCGAAAATTATCTACACACGAATATAATAACGAGAAAATAAACAATAGCGAGAACGTACAACATAAAACAAATAAAAACAAAGATTTTCCCCTGGATCCCAAATCGAGACGACCAGCTTGATTTTTCATTATATTCCTTTTAGTGTTACAACACATATATATACTGCCGAAGCATACATAAACCCCAATCCATTAACCCTGGATTAGAACATAACCGTAGTTCCCTTGACCAGATCTACAAAATACCAAGGGCCGAAAACCATCGTTCCCAAAAACCATGTGCAAACTCATGCACAAAACATGGGTGGGTTTGCCTATGAGTGGGACCGCACACCAAAAAATTTTTTGCCGAGGCCGGTGCAACGTACAACACATGGGGCTAGTCGTGGAAAGAATATAACACATACCCAACAACAAGTTAGGATAGAAAGGTAGGAAAAAGAGGTAAAGATAGTCCCATTGGTTATATTCATGAGGCAAAATAGGGAAAAAAAATGTAGGAAAAGTGTGCAAAACTGGCACCCAACACGATGGTTGACTATGATTATAAACCTAAGGGATTTATTTATTTTTTAACTAGAAAGAGTAGTAGTTATATATATAAATCACATCTGTATGCGTTCAAAAACTGAGAATTTTCATCAAAATTTTGAGCCTGATAGGGGCTTCTGAAAATACTTTTTCCCATCCCTTCTTAGAGTGTTTTTTCCAACAAGCCAAAAAAATCCACCCTAGTTATCAACCTGCAGCTATGCATTTTGCAACACTAGTTTAACATATATTTACAAGTGTAATTTTCCATCAAAAAAACATCATTAAACAAACAAAGAACACAAATTACTCCTTCATTGGCACTGGGATGTTGAGATCAAGTCTTGTGTATTGTTCTTCCGTCCTTATGATGTTCTCGACTAATTTGAGCTTCAACTGCTCAATTTCTGGTCTTAGTGCATCCACCTCATCCTCAAGTTTCTGATTATGGTCCTTATTTTTTGAATTTGTTGTTCCTGCATATCCAGTGCATCCTTATGTTGTTGATGGATGCACATATTCATAATTGTGAGACCTTCCCTAAAATCCCTATGTGCCTACACATAATCATCACAAGTTTACTTGATTATGTCACCCTCTTGAGCCCGACTCTCCTGCGGCCCACTAGACTGAGTCCACGGAGGCCCTAGGAACAATACCATGAGCTTTCAGCTCCAAAATTTCTCTACACACTCATTTTGACCATCGGGGAGCAACCATAGTGACAACCCTCCAAGGTGTTGTGAACCCCCCACTCATTAAAGATCTAGGTAGGGAGAACAATGTCATAATCACTGTCATGTTGAAGTACTTTAAGTCCACCCTTCCCAACACTTGAAACCTTCCTATCACTGGCCTCAATATAATTGACCACCCTTGTACTAACCATAGTGACATGATACTTACAGATACTGCTCAGGAACCTCAGCCACAGCTGTTGAGCCTTAGCAGAGACCACCCATGCATATACTGAAGATGTTAGGTCCCTATATTACTATTTTAGTCCCTTATTGTTATTTATGTAGCCCCCTTATTTTTATTTTTGTACCCCTGTAACCCCAGTATTGTTATTATTGTGCCCTTACATTATTATTGTTAGGTCGACTAGAATTATATTGTGGACCCATGGACTCCTATATATAGAAGGAGGTTTTGGTCATTTGTATCATCCAAAAATTGTTCATTTAGGTGATGTATTTGAGGTTTCCCCCCTGAATAGGTTATTTATAAGGCGTTGATCTCTCTTTTCTTCTATTTTTGGAGCTGGTTTCATAACATTTGGTATCAGAGCTTTGGATTCTAGGGTTTCGCTGCTCCAAACAAGTCATTGTGGAATTTTCGCTATAACATTTTTCTAAGAAGGTTCAGAAGCTGAAGTTTTTGGAGTGTGAAACTGAAATCCTGAGGAAAATCATCGAAAAATTTCATAGCTTAGTTCACAATATTTTCAGAGATATGATCTGTGGAAGTTAGGGCATTTTTCTCCTAAATTTAACCTAAACAGGGCATCGCATAATTTTCGCTATAAATTTTTTTCTACGAGGTTTCAGAAGCTGAAATTTTCACAGAGCGAAGTTGAAATCCTGAGGAACCTCCTGTAAAATTTTTAGAGCTTGGTTCAGAACATTTTGTGAGATATGATTTGTGGAAGGTAGGATTGTGTCAAGCTCCCGAATTTCATCTCAAAGAGGTGACCGTGGGAAAAACATCATAACTCTCTCTCTGAATGTCGGATTGGGGTTCTGTAAAAGGTGGCCACAAGTACACGGACTTTAGTTTTTGGAATATCAATTTCATAGCCAAAGGAGGAAAAAGTGACACATGGAAAGTCGTACAAGTTTTCTCTACTAAACCAATCCATAATTAGGTCATCGTGGGAGATTGGGCATAACTTTGTCTCGAAGAATCCAAATCAGGTCAAACCAATGGCATTCAAAATAAGATTTAGAGGGATACTTTAGGACATAATTTCAGATATTGAAGATCCGAAATTGCAGAGATAACTCGGTTTCAATATCGAGCTCTTCAAAAGCAAGAAAAAGGTGTGTATTTTTTTTCGAATTACATAAGTCTTGTTTAAAAAAAAAAAGAAATTAGTTTGAATTTATTCCAAGGGAATATTGAAGAATATATATCAGTATTGGGTTTTAAAATCCCCCCTAAAAAGAATTCAACACCCATTAAGCCTTCAAAAGGCTCTATTATGACTCATGAAGACAAAGAAGCACAACATGAGATATCAAAATTACAAGAGCAAGTGCACCAAATTTCGCTATCGCAAAGAACAACAAAAAATGAAATGGAAGTTCTAAAGAAAGGCGTTGAAACTAAGATGGATGTTTTGAAGAAAGCTGTGGAAGCTAATATGAATGGTTTGGATGCTAAGATAGATGGCATGGAAGTGGGCATGGAAGCTAATATGGATGGCATGGAAGCTAATATGGATGACATGGAAGCTAAGATCGATGAAAAAATGAAAGACAAAATGGAAAACATGAAGAATGATTTTGCAAAGTTGATACAAGAAATGTTTCCTGATGGCGAAAAGATAGCAGAGGAAACTCATGATGAGAATAAAATAAATGTTAATCATGATTTCATAAACTCTAATGTTGGATGGAAGAACCACAATATTCCAAAGATGGATATGAGGAATTTTGATGGCAAGGATCCCGTAACAT
This sequence comes from Pinus albicaulis, assembly GCA_034641835.2. Classification (NCBI taxonomy): domain Eukaryota; kingdom Viridiplantae; phylum Streptophyta; class Pinopsida; order Pinales; family Pinaceae; genus Pinus; species Pinus albicaulis. The sequence continues at coordinate 308,913,659 of CM076582.1, read as the reverse complement.
GGATACTACAGATGGAGCAATATTTTGATCTCAATAATGTGGAAAACAAACAAAAGGTACACATTTCAACTTTACATTTAGAACAAATTACATTTGTATGGTATCAATGGCTTTGCTCCCGTAAAAAAATTGTCACTTGGTCAATTTTTATGGAGGAAATGATAGCAAATTATGAGGATACAAAAAGCAACACCTTCTTTATCCAACTGTTAAATCTCAAACAAAATGGATTAGTGGTGGAGCACATTTAGGACTTCCAAAAATTGAATATAAGGGTAACTGATATTCCAGAGGAACACGGTATTGATGTCTTCATAGGGACTTTAAAGGATAACATCAAACATGAAGTTCGTATTTGGGAACCTAATTCATTGGAAAAGGCATTCAGGTTGGCAAGAAAAATTGAATTTAAAATTATGGAAAAAAGGAAGCCTACCACTCACATATATAAAGATGGAAGTGTTGCTACTCCTAGACTTCCACAACGTACAATGTCACCACAAAATTTGGAAGAAAAAAGAGCAAAAGGGCTTTGCTATAGTTGTGATAGAAAATACACTAAAGGTCATAAGTGTGCTGAGAAGAAATTATTTTACATAGATTGTGAAGAGGAAGAAGAAAATGAACAAGAATCTTCAAAAGAAGAAGATATACACTAGGAACCAACCCTATAAGAGGAATAAATGATTCTGACTATATCGTGTAATGCATTGGCCTGAATTACCACTCCTCAAACTCTCAATATAGAAGGACATATCAAGAAGAAAAAGGTAATAGTGTTGATTGATTCGGGTAGTACCCATAATTTTATTCATTGTAAGGTAGCTAAGGAATTGAATTGCTTCCTATACCCAGCACAAGAATGTCAAGTGATGGTTACAAATGGAGGAACTATAAATTTCTCTGGAAAATTCCATAATATCAAGCTAACCATGGGGGAATATTTATTGAATAGTCCAATTCTTTCCATTCCTATGGGAGGTGCTGATGTTGTAATAGGAGTAAAATGGTTACAATCTTTGGGGACGGTAGCTTTTAATTTTCAAGAACTTTTCTTGAAATTTTTTTCAGAAGGAAAGGAAGTCGAATTACGGGGTATCACAGGGAAGCTAGGAAAGATAATAAGCTCTAATATCATGACAAAGCTTCTGAAGAAAGAACAACGAGGCGTAATTTCACAATTATGCTCACTAGAAGTTCCAACATCAAATTCATCTATTTCTGCAGATCTCCAAAAAGACTTGGACAATCATTCCAAGGTGTTTGAAACTCCCAAAGGACTCCCACCTATTCGTGATCATGATCATGCTATTCATTTGATTCCAGGAAGTGTTCCTCCAAACATCAGGCCTTATAGATATCCTTATGTCCAAAAGAGAGAAATTGAACATATGATTGCAGAAATGTTAGAGGCTGGTATAATTCAACCTAGTCAAAGTTCTTTCTCTACTCCTGTAGTATTGGTACACAAGAAGGATGGATCATGGTGCATGTGTCCCGATTATAGGGAGCTCAATAAGCTCACCATTAAAGATAAATTTCCCATTCCTGTGATTGATGAATTATTGGATGAATTACATGGAGCAATTTATTTTACCAAGTTGGATCTTCGTTCGGGATATCATCAAATTAGAATGAAGACTGAAGATATTCCAAAAACAGCATTTCGAACTCATGAGGGTCATTATGAATTTTTGGTCATGCCTTTTGGCCATACCAATGCACCTTCTACATTTCAAGGGTTGATGAATTCCATTTTCAAACCCTTCCTTAGAAAATTTGTGCTAGTATTTTTTGATGATATACTAATCTATAACATGTCTTGGAAGGATCATGTTCAACATGTTGACAAAGTGCTCAAACTATTGGAGGAGAAACAATTATATGCAAAAATATCCAAATGTTTCTTTGGAGTACAAGAGGTGGAATATCTGGGTCATATTGTATCTCACGAGGGTGTTAAGGTAGACCCTAACAAAATTAAAGCCATTAAGGAATGGAAAGTCCCCACAACCATAAAGAATTTGCGAGGATTTCTCGGGTTAACAGGGTATTATCGCAAGTTTGTTAAGAATTATGGGAGAATAGCAGCACCTCTAACAACATTATTGAAGAAAGATGCATTTTCATGGACTCATGAAGCAACTAAGGCCTTTGAACATCTTAAAGAGGCAATGTGCCTAGCACCGGTCTTAGCTACGCCAAACTTCACAAAAACCTTTATTGTGGAATGTGATGCCTCAGGAAATGGAATTGGTGCAGTTTTAATGCAGGAAGGAAGACCCATTGTTTTTGAAAGTCGTCCAATCAAAGGAAAGTATTTACAACAACCTATTTATGAGAAGGAAATGTTAGCAATACTGCATGCACTAAATAAATGGCGAACTTACCTAATGGGAAGACACTTCAAGGTAAAAACTGATCATGATAGTCTTAAACACTTTTTGGAACAAAGACTATCTTCAGAAGAGCAGCAAAAATGGGTCACAAAGATGTTGGGTTATGACTTTGAAATAATATACAAAAAATGGAAGCTAAATGTTGTTGCGGATGCACTCTCAAGAAAGAATGAAGAGGTGGAAGCATTGCTTTGTGTCATTTCTATTATCCAACCAGATTGGATAACCGAAGCAAGAGATGAATGGAAGAAGGACAAAGATGTATGGACACTCATTCAAAAGTTGCAGCAAGATCCTAGTACATCTGATACATTTCGTTGGAAAAATGATTCCTTATGGTACAAAGATCGCTTATATCTTTGTAAGAATTCCCAACTAAAACAAAATATTCTTTTGGAATTGCACACTTCTCCTTTAGGAAGACACTCAGGATTTTTAAAAAATTACCACAGGGTGAAGAAATATTTTTTTTGGGATGGCCTTAAAGCTGATATTCAAAAGTTTGTGGAAAAATTTTTGGTTTGCCAACAAAATAAAGTTGAGACAATTAAGACCCTAGGTCTTCTACAACCTTTATCCATTCCAAGTCAATGTTGGGAGGAGATTTCAATGGATTTTATCACAGGTTTACCTAAGTCCGGAGGAAAGAGTGTCATCAGGGTGGTAGTTGATAGACTTACCAAGTATGCACACTTTTGTGCATTATCTCATGCATTTAAAGTGAGTACAGTTATGGACACAATTCAAAAGCTACATGGAAACCCAAAGGTTATTGTGAGCGACAGAGATCCCATTTTTACTGGAAATTTTTGGACGGAGTTATTTTCTTGTTTGGGTACTCAATTAGCTCATAGCTCATCTTATCATCCTCAATTCGATGGTCAAACTGAGATAACGAATAAATTTTTGGAAGGATATCTTCGTTTTTTTGTATTTGACAAACAAACACAATGGGTCAAGTGGTTAGCTCTCGCTGAATGGTGGTATAACACTTCCTTCCATACTACAGCAAAGATGGCCCCATTTATGGCACTTTATGGATATCATCCACATTCCATCACATCATCCTTAAGAGAAATTTCTAAGGTTCAAGCAGTGGAAGATCACATCGAGCATCAACAAGAAGTTCTCCAACTCTTAAAGGATAACCTAAATTTGGCACAAAATTGAATGAAACAACTAGCAGATCAACATCGCAGGGAGAGAAGTTTTGATGTAGGAGACTGGGTATTTTTACGGCTATAACCATACAAAAAAATGTATCTCAAGCAAGCTAAGAAGGATAATAAATTATTTCCAAAGTACTATGTCCATTACAAGGTGTTGCAAAACATTGGTACTATGGCATGCAAATTGGAGCTTCCTTCTTCTTCGCAAGTGCATCCAATTTTCCATGTTATAGGTGAAAATCTTCCAGTTCAAATAATATTGCCAGAACTTGACGAGGAAGGAAAAATCATATTGGAACCTGAAGTAGTCATGGAAACAAGAACTCGACAGCTACGAAATCTATCAATTTCAGAGTATCTCATCAAGTGGAAGAACTTACCCACTAAAGATTCTACATGGGAGGATGAGAATTTTATACAGAAGCACCCAGAGCTACTAAAGCGTTGAGGACAACACTTTTTTGAAGGAGAGGGGCATGTTAGGTCCCTATATTACTAGTTTAGTCCCTTATTGTTATTAGTGTAGCCCCCTTATTGTTATTGTTGTACCCCTGTAACCCCAATATTGTTATTATTGTGCCCTTACATTGTTATTGTTAGGTCGACTAGGATTATATCATGGGCCCATGGACTCCTATATATAGAAGGAGGTTTTGGTCATTTGTATCATCCAAAAATTGTTCATTTATGTAATGTATTGGAGGTTTCCCCCTCGAAGAGGCTATTTCTAAGGCATTGATCTCTATTTTCTTCTATTTTTGGAGCTGGTTTCATAACAGACGAAAAACTATAGCATAAGATATTATCATTAATCCATATGTAGAAGGCCCATGTCTGAACTTTGATGTGGGACTAAGTTATTGTACCCATGATGATGAGATCCCAATGCTCTACCATTATTTCTCTGCACTTCACTTCATCCTTCATCCTAACCCATGCCTTCCTCCCACGTGTGAACTATGAATTTCAAGTCAGAGGGAGTAAATGCATCTCACTCTCTTCCATATTTCGTATTGTGCCATTGTTGTATTGATGGCCACTGCAATTTCATTGAGCTTGTGAGATATGAGTTCTCATGCTGGGATACCTCTAGATACAAAATGTAGGACGATTGTGATGGAAGAATCCATGCTCCATCAGGATGTCAAGTTTATCAATGTCACAAGGCACAAGGATGCACTAGGATACATTAAGGTCGATGTGAAAGGGGACGGGGAATGGAGGTTGGATCCATCTGCGGGGTGGCATCGAGGATGGAAAAAGAGGAGGGTGATGGGGAAGGGGGGAGGGGAGTAGATGGGGAGATAGGGGAAGGGGAGGGATGAGGTGAGGGGGGTTTTGGAGAAGATGAGGGGAGAAAGTGGAGAACAAGGGGTATAAATAGGTAAACCCCCAAAAAACAATATGAATTTTTATACCATACCTCTTGATCCGGCCAAGAATGCCTTTCTCGATCTGATTTTTGAAAATTTTAACCATTATTAAGGAATGTATAATGTTTCCTCTATATCATTCACTACAATTCTCTCTTTCATCATCCAACAGGCCAAATTTTCTTGTTTATCTGCCTCTTGGTTATTCCCTCTTAGAATGTGGAAGAATTTCACTCGCTTAAAGAGAGGAATCATGCCTTGAGATCACTTAATTATTTGGTTTAGATTCATGTTTTGTGTTGTTGAATTGTATTTCATATGTTTTATAATCAACATGGAGTCCCCTAGGATTTGTAATTCCTTGATGCCCTTTTTTTGAGCTAGAGAAATCCTAAGGAATAAATCATAGGCCTCAGCTTAATTGTTTGTTTTCCTTCCCAGGCTCCAAGAATATCTAATTTCTATGTTTCCATCAGGATTAGTGAGAACCTCTCCCCCTCCTTCCACCCCAATAAACCCAAGGGATTTATATTAAACCCTAGGATTATTATTATAAACCATAAGAATAATATTATACCCTAGGACTATGAACACTTATATTAATAAACCCAAGGTATTGATATTATAAACCCAAGGGATTAATCCTAAAACCCAAAGGTATTATAAACTCAAGGGATTAATATTATAAACCCAAGGTATATAAACCCTAAAATAGGCATAGTTGACCATGGTTTACTTTCATATTGAGACAATATTTTTCACAATGAAACATTGGACTATGGTTGAACTTGATTATGAGCCCAAGGGATTTATATTAAACCCTGGGATAAGTATTATAAACCCAAGGGATTGATATTATAAATCCAAGGGATTAATTTTAAAACCCAAAGGTATTATAAACCCAAGGGAATAATATTAAACCTAGGGGATTAATATTATAAACCCTAAAATAAACATGGTTGACCATCGTTGGTTTTAATTTTGATACAATATTTATCACAATGAGAATTTGGACCATGGTTAACCATGATTGATTTTCATATCGAGACAATATTTGTCACAGTGAGACATTGGACCATGGTTGATTTTCATATTGAGAAAATATTTGTCACAATGTATCGTTCAACCATTGTTGACCATGGTTATAAATTTAAGGGATTTATATTAAACCCCATGATTATTATTATAAACCATATGAATAAAATTATACCCTAGCAATATGAACCTTTAGATTAATAAACCCAAGGGACGGATATTATAAACCCAAGGCAATAATAAAATCAAGGGATAAATTCTAAAACCCCAATTTATTACAAACACGGGGGATTAATTCTAAAACCCCCAAGGTATTATAATTTCAAGGGATTAATTCTAAAACCCCAATGTATTATAAACCCAAGGGAATAATATTAAACCCAATGGATTAACATTTAAACCCTAAGGCATATCAACCCTAAAATAAACATGGTTTACCATGGTTGATCAAGGTTGATTTTCACATTGAAACAATCTTTGTCACAATGCGATTGTTGACCATGGTTGAACATGTTCTTTTTTTTTAATATCGAGATAATATTTGTCACACATTGGAACATGATTGACCATGATTACTAACCCAAGGGATTTATATTAAATCCTAAGATTAGTATTATAAACCATATGAATAATATTATACCCTAGGAATTTGAACCCTTATATTAATAAACCTAAGGGATTGATATTATAAACCAAAGGGAATAATAAACCCAAGGGATTAATTCTAAAACCCAAAGGTATTATAAAGGCAAGGGAATAATATTAAACCTAAGGTATATAAACCCTAAAATAAACATGGTTGACCATCATAGACGATGGCTGATTTTCATATTGATACAATCTTTGTCACAATGTGGCATTGGGCCATGGTTGACCATGGTTTACCATGATTTATTTTCATGTAGAGACAATCTTTGTCACAATGTGACATTGGACCATGGTTAATTTTCATATTGAGAAAATATTTGTCATAATGTGTCATTGAACCATCGTTGACCATGATTCTAAACCTAAGGGATTTATATTAAACCCTAGGATTAGTATTATAAACCCTATGAATAATATTATACCCTAGGAATATGAATCCTTAGATTAATAAATTGAAGAGATTGATTTTATAAACCCAAGGGATTAGTATTAAAACCCAAGGTATTATAAATCCAAGGGAATAATATTAAAGCCGAAGGATTAATATTATAAACCTGAGGTATATAAACACTAAAATAGACATGGTTGACCATGGTTGATTTTCATATTGAGACAGTCTTTGTCGTAATGCGATGTTGGACCATGATTGATTTTCATATTAAGACAATATTTGCCATAATGCAACATTGGACCATGATTTATTTTCATATTGAGAAATATTTGTCACAATGAGACATTGAAACATGGTTCACCAAGATTATAAACCCATGGATTAATATTATAAATCCTATGAATAATATTATACCCTAGAAATATGAACCCTTAGATTAATAAACCCAAGGGATTTATATTATAAATCCAAGGGATCATAAATCCAAGGGAATAATATTAAACCCATGGGATCATTATTATAAACTCAATGTATATAAACCCTAAGATAAATATTATAAACCCTAAAATAAGCATGGTTCACCATGGTTGATTTCATATTGAGATAATATTTGTTACAATGTGACGTTGGAACATGGTTGACCATAGTTTACCATGTTTGATTTCCATATTGAAACAATATTTGTTACAATGTAGCATTGAACCATAATTTACCATGATTATAAACCCAAGGGATTTATATTAAACCCTATGAATAATATTATAAACTCTATGAATAATATTATACCCTAGGGATATGAACCCTTAAATTAATAAAACAAATGGATTTATATTATAAACCCAAGGGAATAATAAACTCAACTGATTACTTTTAAAACCCCAAGGTGTTATAAATCCATGGGAATAATATTAAATCCAAGGGGTTAATAATATAAATCCAAGGTATACAAACCCTAATATAAATACTATAAACCCTAAAATAAACATGGTTGACCATGGTTCATTTTCATAGTGAGACAATCTTTGTCACAATGTGACATTTCACCATGGTTGACCATGGCTCATGATTATTATAAAACCAATTTATTTATATTAAGCGAGGGAACTATTAATATAAACTAAGGTAATACCATTAAACCAAGGGAATAATTTTAAACCCAAGTGATTAATATTATAAATCGAAGGTATATAAACCCTAAGATAATTATTATAAACCCAAAAATAAACATGGTTGACCATGATTTACCATGGTTGATTTTCATATTGAGACAATATTTGTCAAAATGTGATATTGGACCATGGTTTAGCATGCTTGATTTTCATATTGAGACAATATTTGTCACAATTTGACATTGGACCATGATTGACGATGGTTGAAGATGGTTGAAAATGGTTAGCAGGGTTGATCTTCATATTGGGACAATATTTTTCACAATGTGACGTTAGACCATCATTGACCATGGTTGATCGTGATTATAAACCCGAGGGATTTATATTAAACCCTACGATTAATATTATAAACCCTATGAATAATATTATACCCTAATAATATGAATCATTAGATTAAAAAACCTAAAAGATTGATATTATAAACCTAAGGTATTGATATTATAAACCCAAGGGATTAATACAAAAACCCCAAGGATTAATATTACAAACCCATGGTATATAAATCCTAAGATAAATTGTATAAACCCTAAAATAAACATGGTTGATTTTCATATTGAGAAAATATTTGTCACAATGTGTCGTTGGACCATGGTTGACCATGATTGATTTTCATATCGAGACAATATGTGTCACAATGTGGAATTGGACTATGATTGACCTTAATGAAATATGGTCGATTTTCATTTTTATAAGATTAATATTATAATATATGAGACTAATATTATAAGCTCCAACACTAATATTATAAACCCTGGGATTATAAACCCAAATACTAATAAACCATTAGATTAATCAAACATGCGATTATAAGCCCTAAGATTAATATTGTAAACCCTAAGAATAATATTATAAACTCCAACATTAATACTATAAACCCTAGGATTAATATTGTAAGTCTTAATATTAATATTATAAATTCTAAGTTTTTTAAAAACCCTAATATTAATGTATTAAACCATAAAATAAATATATTAAGAATTTTAATTTATTTTTGAATGAAATTTTATTTTATTTTATTTTTAATTTAATTTAAATTATTGTTTAATTTTATTTTAAATTTAATTATTGATTATTATTTTATTTTTAATTACAAATTTTTAATTTTAATTTAAACAAATTAACTTACATAATTGTAGAATATTCTCATGGTTCCTAATCAGAATTATCTAAGAATTAAAAATTTAAGCTTTGATATTATAACATATGTTACGAAACATAGATTTAAGCTTATCTAATAAGAATAATCTAAAAAAACAATAATAATAAGAATTATTTGTAGGAATTTGTAGGGCAAGTTCCATAGATCAAACACAAAAGGTCACCGCTGACAAACAGATCACAGATCAGTACACCAATATTTGATGCAGTTAAAACCCTCGAAGAGGGAAACAGTCCACGGCCTGAGCCAACACGACCACTTCAAGCAATTTATTGATATAAAGAAAGAAAATTTACATAAGCTTCTCTCATAAACGGTCACTGGAAAAATGACCCCCAATGCTATTTAAATAGAGATCATGGACCAATCAGGTGTTAAGCCATGAATCAAGTGTCGGTAATACCAGGGAGAGAATGAATTTTCGGATTGCTACATAACGTGATCGTTGTATTATAAGTTACAAAAGTACATACTAAAGAAACACACTTTACCTAACTCTACGCTAGACCAAGTTATACTTAATTGTTTCCTATGTGTCGGAATATCCTAACATCCCCCCTTAAGAAAAACTTGGGATAGGATTGAAGGATTTACAAAGGTGACACAATAGGAGAAGGAAGGAGGCATTAGAGCCTATCCCCCCTTAATGATAACTTTCCTAAACTTCAAGCATAGTTCAAAGTTTGGTAAACTTCGCTTCTGTGAGAGCCTTTGTAAAGATATCAACAACTTGATCATTGGTTGAAAAATAGTGCACTTCAAGAACATGATCATGAATGAGCTTTCTGATGAAGTGTATGTGTATCTCAATTTGTTTCATGCGTTGATGATGAACTGAATATTTGCATAGCTGAATGACACTCTGATTATCACACCAAAGTGTAGTTGGATGTTGCTGATGAAGACCAAATTCAAACAGGATCCGACGAAGCCACATGGCTTCCTTGCTGGCTTCAACAACACCATGACACTCTACTTCTACCAAATAAATACTCTGCTTCTACCAAATAAAGAGAGGTGGCACTTTGTTTCTTACAAGATCATTTAATAGGTCCTGAACCAAGAGTGAATATATAACTTGCAGTAGACTTTCGATCATCAGGGTCACCATCCCAATCTGAATCAATGAAACCAATCAACAATGGAAATTCTCTTGCACTGTAATGAATCCCAAACTGAACTGTGCCTCAAATATATTAAAGTATTCGTTTAGCTGCTTTCCAGTGACTTTCATGAGGTTTGTAAAGGTCAAGATGGGTATGGGTTAGATACATAAGTTTACCAACAATTTGATGGTATAAGGTAGCATCAACTTCAGGGGAAGTTAAAGTGAATGAAATCTTGACTTCGGAATGAAAGGGAGAAAGGTTTGGCTTACAGTCTTCCATGTGAAAGTGGCGTAGAAGATAATAGGCATATTTGGACTGAGAAAGGGTAATACCTTCTTGGGATTGCAAGACCTAAAGATCAAGGAAATAATGTAAGTGTCCTAAGTGTGTCATTTCAAACTTCTTTTTGAGGCTAGAATTCACATGGTTTATATGGTTGGGATCACTACCAGTAAGGATAAGATCATCAACATAAAGAAAAAGGATGATTAAGGACTTACCCAAACACGAAAGGTCACCACTCACAAACAGATCACAGATCAATACACAAATATTTGACGTGGTTAAAACCCTCGAAGAGGGAAACAGTCCACGACCTGAGCGAAGGAGGACACTTCGGGAAATTTATTAATATAGAGAAATAAAATTTACATAAGCTTCTCTCATAAACAATCACCAGAAAAATGACCCTCCATGCTCTTTAAATAGATATCATGGACCAATCGGGTGTTAAGCCACGAATCAAGTGTCGGTAATACTGAGTAGAGAATGAACCATCAGATAACTACATATCTTGACCATTGGATTATAATTTACAAAAGTACATACTAAATAAACACACTTTACCTAACTCTATGCTAAACCAAGCTATACTTAACTATTTCCTATGTGTCAGGATATCCTAACATTATTTGAAAATAATAATATAATAAGAAACATATATAATAAGAATTAGGTAAGAAACATGAATTTAACCTTTCTACTTGATTATTTTTTAATCCTGAGCACAATTTCGTTAAATTCTCATTGTACATTTATAGGATACAATTATTTTTTAAATAAAACATAAGTATAAATAAAAGTCTATAGCCTCCCTTACCACGTATGGCTATAGAACTTTTCACCGCACCTATAATTAGCAATTCGTCCCATCCACTCTTCGTAAGTTTGGGTACTTACGCGCACAATTACATCTCTTATAATAATGTTTGGCAGTGGAATTCATCGAGGCACTAGGTTAGCTAATCAAAACTTTAATATCAACGAGAAGCCACTAACATGAATAAAATATTTTCCATTATCACTCAATTTTTTTACATAATTTCTTCTACGTGCCTGTCTGGGGGAGGTTGGCCTACTTTTATTATGTCATTACTTACACAGTGACATTTATGATCGGTTCTAAGCTATTATTTTATCTGTACTGGTCAAAATTTTCAATTTTCTATGGTTAACATTAGGCTTTTCGTTGAAATTTTTGGGTGATGTCAGCCTGTCGCCGCATCCTCGGCTCCAAATTTCAAGGGTGGACGTCATCTTGCCATGCATGAGAGACTGGTTTTGTCGGATAGTATAGAGTAGGCATAGGAAAGGGCGATTCTTTGTTCAACTAGGAGTTAAATTGGGGTGTTTTAAGCTCTGGTGGCATAAATTTGGTTTTAACAGTGTTGGTGGACAATTTATTAAGGTTAATGGATTATCAATAAGTATATTTAGTTTTTCCCATGTAGAAAGGCGTTGCTTTATTTTGTTGGTGTTGTGGAACTCGTTGAGGCTAGAATTCCTATTTCTATGCCTGCATTTTCTTTGCAGCATAACTCCTCGTTATCAGGCTTCCATTGTTACCAAGTGAGTTATCGGTTACATTTATTTTTTACTTCACCGAATGCGAGATGTAAACTTTTTTTGTGAAACCCTGAAGGTGTTTGGTTATGTGGCAAGATGTAGTATTGCCGACCTCCTCAATGACAATCTGAAAGGTAAATGTTGATTATAAATTTCTATTTTAATTGTCATGGTGCATAATTTGGACTTCTAATGGCTCACTGTTTCAAAAAATTTGCAAGTTAGACTTTAGAATTTAGAGAAAAACAATTGTTCGGGTAAGAAAATAGATGGATTCTACCAACAGAAACCTGGTGATTTTTTTAAATCTCCCTGTGAGAAAACTCTGGTTTAATGCGTGATTTTATTTCTTAACATAAGTGTTAAATACATTATGGGGTCGAGTTTTGATGGTTTGAATACAATGTTGTAGGAATATAAACCAATAGTGACTAAACACAACTAAGTCGTAATTCAGCCCATATTTGCATTTGCGCAAGTCCTGTAAGCATGGTGTCGACCCCGATTCCATATGATATGCTTTTAAATAGTTTTCCAGCCCCAATTACATGTTTTTATTTAGCGGTTACAAAGAATTTTTCTAGGAATTTACTCTGAATGTTACGAAGTTGGGAGTATAGGTATCTTTGCATTTTCAGAAGGCTCATGAGCAAGTTATTGGCTCCAAATCCATATCATGGGCTTTTAGATAGTCGAGGGGTCGAATTTATATTGACATAAACATCTAGCTCCGAAAGAAAATAACTCTGAGCTCATTCGGGCGTGATGCATAGACACGAGGATGTGTTAATTATTAAGTTTCTAAAATTTGCAATGTTGTAATTTGACGCATATTGCTATTTTACCAGACTCGTGAACAAGGTATCTACGTCGACTCCATATCGTGTTCTTTTAAATAGTCGGGGAGTCATATTTCTATTGGCATAAATATCTAGCTAGCGAAGAAAATAACATCGACCTCAGTCAAGCCCAATGCATAGACACAGCATTTTAAGGTTCTAAAATTTGCGATGTCAGAAGTTGACCGATCTTTCAATTTACATTAGGCCCTTCAACAATAATTATATGAAAAAATAAATAAATAAGCCGGGTTAGATTGTTAAATTTGCAGTTCATAGTTTCATCCTTCATATCCAAGTTTTCTCATGGATTTTATGTTCACTCCACTGTCATAGGACACACTGCTGCTATTAATTTTTTTTCAAAACAATAATTTTATTGGAATACAAATTATATTTTAACTTATGGGAAATTATAGGCTCAAACAATTCCCAACTAGAAAAATAAAAACATAAAACAATTGACGCCAAAATTCAACCTTAAACGATATTGGAGAAATTTTGAGACCAATGCTACCAGTATTCTGAGTTTCCAATGGTGGTATTTTCTAATGTACGTTCTTCCTCAATTTTATGCATATATAAACATATTTGAGTCATGGTTATAAGAGTATGTTTTAAAAAAAATCAAATTAAGAATAAGGGCATCCCTCTCCATGTCAGTTTTTTAGGTTTCTTTGGAGTCAGTCGAAACTCGTAGTCGAGGTCAGGCCCGAATTCCTAGTCATGTAGTCTGCATGTCTATGGAGAAGAATCATAAGGAAAAGGCCAACCTTTGACCCATCTTGGAAAAGGCTGAGCTGCGAGCGATCTTGAAGTTGCAACTACCGTTTAAGTTAGTTATCTTCGAATTTTGTAATTTATTAACCATATTCACATTATTTTTTTGTTTAAACGAGGGATAACAGGTTCATATCTTTTAAACATTTTAATACTAAATTGTTTTAATTTGTACATAGTTTCTGGATTTGTTATCTTAAACTTTTAGATATAAAGAATAATTATCTTTTTGTAGAATTTCCTTAAACAATTTTATCTTATAAAAAAAATTAGTTGAATTTATTTTTTTATTAATAAAAAATAAATTATTTTAAATTAAATTTATTAAATAATATGTTATATGAAAAAAACAAAATTATAAATTATAAACACGTCGACTATACACATATGTTTCTTTTGTGGGCCTTCCTAGAAGCAAGTCAAAGGTTGGGTTGATTATGAGGTTGGAGGTGGCCCTTGTAAACATGCACAACTATACTCAGATATTTCTTTTGTGGCCCTTCTGATAGCAAGTTGAAATTCAGCCCCCACTATGATGTAAAAGGTTGGCATTGTCATTTAAATGGTCTCTCTATACACTCCCGACTACTGACACTCCCCTACCAATGCGACTCCAACTACAATACTTCACCCAAGTTGGTGCGAGGTCAAAAAAATTTGAGGTTGTGATATCTATTTGATTTAATATTATTCTAATCAAAATTATTCATGTATGCATTAATGTTTATATCAAGTGAGATTAAATTACCATGTTGGTAATTTAGTTTTTTTATTCAATATAAATTGAATATATATATATATATATATATATATATATATATATATATTACGTTTTGTTTCCTAGAATCGAGGTTCACTTCTATTATTATTATTATTATTTCTTATAAAAAGCTTAAATGATTTCTATGATCAGGTTTATCATCATTTGATATGTTATAAATTAAAACTTAAATATCTAGTAAAATTAGTTGTTATTATACATTCACTGTGTGATATTTAGCGAAAAAAAATGTTAATCTAATTTTAAGTTTTTTTATAAATATACATAAGTAAGAAAATAGCTAGAAAGTTGGAGGTCGGCCCCCACTATGAGGTCGGAGGTTGGTATTTTCATTTGAATGGTCTCTCTAGACACTCCCCAACCAATTCGGCTCCAGCTACAATACTTCACGCGAGGTGGTGCGAGGTCAGAAAAATTCAACGGAGGTTGCGATATCCTTTTGATTTAAATATTATTTTAATCAAAATTATTCGCGTATACATTAATGTTGATATTAGGTGAGAAGTACCTTGTCGGTTATTTAGTTTTTTTTATTCAATATAAATTGAAAATATATTTTTTTGTGTTTTGTTTCCTAGAATCCAAGTTCACTGCTCTTATTATTATTATTTCTAATAAACGACTTAAATAAGGTCTATGATAAGGTTTATTATCAGTTGATATGTTATAAATTAAAATGTAAATATCTAATAAAATTAGTTGTTATTATACATTCACTGTGTAACATTTAACGAAAAAAAATGTTAATGTAAATTTAAGTTTTTTATAAATATAAATAAGCAAGAAAATATATTTTATAATAATATATATTATTTAGTGTTGATTAATTTGTATCATTAGTAATTGAAAGAGAAAATAAAAATAACCATATTCACATTATTATTATTTTTAACAAAGGATAACGAGTTGATATCTTTTAAAGATTTTATCTTAAAAGAATAATTTATTCAATTAATATTTTTATTGATAAAAAATATATATTTTATTAAATAATATGTTATATGAAAATACAAAAGAATAAATTATAAAGAGGCCAAGTATACATATATGTGTATTTTTTGGTCCCTACTAGAAGCAAGTCGCAGGTCGGGTTGACTATGATGTCAGAGGTCGTCGTTGTCTTTTGAACGGTACTATGACACTCATCAACCAATTCGTCTCCTTGTAAACACGCCCAACTATACACACATATTTATTTTGTGGCCCCTACTGAAGTCCAGTTGGAATTCGGATCCCACTATGAGGTTGGAAGTTGGCCTTGTCTTTTGAATGGTCTCTCTAGACACTCCTGACTATTGATAGCCCCTGACTAAATCGACTCCAACTACAATACTACATGCGAGTTGGTGCGAGCCCTAACAAATTCAATGAATTAGGTTGTGATATGCGTTATATTTAAATATTATTTTAATCAAAATTAGTCACATATACATTAATGTTGTTTTACGAGGAAATGAGCAACAATGGTCAAATTATCTTGCTTCATGGTTTTTATCATTTACGTTGAGATTTGAGAGTAATGATGTCATTTATTACCAGCAAATAGTAACTTATTCCATCGTCCATGTTTTATTTCTCTTCTCATGCATATTTGGCTTGCAATGCGCTTTTTTATTCAATGTATATTGAAAATATATTTTTTGCGTTTTTTTTCTTTCTAGAAGGTAGGTTCATAGCTATTATTATTATTATTTATAAACAACTTAAATGAGGTATGTGATCAGGTCTATCATTAGTTGATATGTTATAAATTAAAATTAAAATATCTCGTAAAATTAGTTGTTATTATATATTCATTGTCTCACATTTAGCGAAAAAAGAATGGTTAATTTAAATTTAAATATTTTTATAAATAGGAAAACAAATAGCTTTTATGTTTTAGTTTTTTTCCTTCCTGAAATCAATTTTGTTTTAAATTTGAAAATTGTTTATTTTAATTACAATTTTAGAGATATATTAAGTTTATATATATATATTCTTGTCAAAAAAAAATACAACTAAATTAGTTAAAATTGTTTATAAAATAATTAAACTCTTTTATACTTTTTAGCTATTTTATCAATTTATATTTAGCAGTATATTTAACTTTTGGTTTATAATACATTTTATATGAAGATCTTTTTTACTTTGTTTGCTCACCATGTTTTTTTTTTTGGGTCCTAATTATTTTAAATTGTACGAAGAGACTAAATTGTTAAGTTTTTTTCTTTTTTCTTTTTTTCTTTTTCTTTTTTGAGTCCTAATTATTTTAATTTGTACCTAGTGACTAAAATTTATAGAAGTAAAAGGGACTTAGTTTAAAGCGATGTGAATGTGAATTTAAATTTTATTTCAGATTTACTTTAATTTTATTCATATATTTTGTAAATTAATTATTTGGAATATTAAATAATTAATTAAAATTAAAATTAATTATATTTATAGTAGCTCATATATATATATATATATATATATATGAACATTTTTCATATATATATATATATATAATGTTGTATTTTTTTAATTGCTTACATAATGCTAAAATGCTTTATTATCAAAATGCAATGTTTTTATATGTAAATAATTAGAGTATTAAATTATTATATTAAGTCGTTCTATATTTGCTTATTTTAAATTCCATGGATGTTAAAAATGTAAATTGAGCTAGTATTTTTAGACGTCATTATGATGTTGTATTTTTTTTGGGTAAGCTTGGCATGACTACATCTTCATCATGTCCAATATATCACCCTGATCGGGCAGGGAATTGAACCGGTGACTTCACATTGAGGAGTGCCTTAACTGAACACCCGATCATTGCCTATCCAAGACCCCGTGGACCATTGTGATGTTGTCTTATTTATATGAATTTAAGGAAAAAAATGTAAATAAACATGAAAATTACAATAATCTTATAGTTAATAAATGCATTGTCTTATATATATATATATATATATATATATATATATATATATATATATATATAATGGTGTATAGTTAGAAATATTTTATTGCTTTATTAGTATTTTTGTAAATCATGATGTATTTCTTGATATTCCATGAACAAAGGTTATTGAAAAAAAATATAATTGATTTAAACAATAAAAATATAGAGTCATGGATATAAATCTCTAGTATAAATGATTCTATCTAGGTATTTTATGTAAATATATCATGCACTAGTTTACTGCATTTATAATATTTACAATGGGCCTTTGGAATATATATTTTTAGGATTCGATAAAATGATTTCTATATTAGATGATAAATAATTGATTCTGCATGTGCTTTTTTATTTTATAGATATGGGATCCTAATGATTAAGATGTTGTAGACATTTGTGCAAGTTTAAATTTTTTCTAAATTTTAAACTGCTAAATACTTTTATCTAGATGAGGTAATATCCAAAACTTGACATATTTTTCAGAAATTTTAAATGAACTTTATTGTTGTACATTGATTTGGGGTTAAATTACACCTTATTTATGTCTAGGTAAGCTAAATTATAAAATTAGGTTTTAGAACATTTTTTCCTGTTATTATTTATTGTAGTTGATACTAAATATGCTTTAAAGAGTGGTATTATTTAGATTTTTAAATCATTATTTGACTTGATGATATACTAGATTCGAGTGACATCTGCTAGTTTAGGTGGAATTTATTGAAAAACAATGTTATACAATTTTGAATGATTTTGCGTCATATAATGTGTAGTTGTGTAATTATCAAAATTGTTGCAACAACTTATAGAAGAGGAGGAGACTGATAATCAAAAATTGGATTATGCAAATAAATCAGAGAAGAATAAAAAACATGAGCATTTTAGATGCAATTCTCGAGGCAGGTGGATTAGTTGCAGTTTTAATTAGTGAAAATGTTGGTGTTATTGCATGCAATATCTTTGTTCAAATCCAGAGAACAATGGATATCTATCAAAGGCAAACATACAAAAATTTATTTTGTGTGATATAAATGATAAATTTGTTGATTCATTAGTTCTCATGTGAGAAATAATTTTCACAAATTATAATGCTAAAATCAACAGATATTACATGCACCTTTAAATATCATATTCATTTTTGCTATGTATGTCTACTTGGAGTCTTTATTCCAAGATGGTTGGCTATAGAAGCTTAAATTATTGCATTTTTAGTCAATTTGGTTGCAATATCTTTTTGTCAAATTGACACATTTACAAAAGTACATATGCAATTTAATGTAGTTATAGTATTACGATTAAAATTGAGCGATGGTTTTTATTTGCAATTTTTGCAGTCATGTGTGGCTAGAATGTTATTTTTTATTTATTTCATAGTAGATAATGCTTTCAATGGCTAGCAAAAAATATTATACAAAGTTACATTGCCCACCTTGATTTTCAATTTAATGTAGTTATAGTACTATGATTACAATTGGGCGATGATTTTTTATTTGTGATTTCTTTAGTCATGTGTCACTAGAATGTTATTTGTTACTTATGACATAGTAGGTAATGTTTTTAGTGGCTAGCAAACAATAATACAAATTCACATTACCCATCTTTGGTCATTGTTATTTGCACAAAATATTATATATATATATATATATATATATATATATATATATATATATATATATATATATATATATATATATATCTCGCTCGAGTAGCATTGAATGCAATGTTTCTTTATCTTTGTACACAATCATTGTGTACCTTACATAAGTTAATGGCTACATTGTTATAAATACTATTGTACCTTGCATAAATTGTTGGATATAGTGCTATAAATACTACTATTAATAATGCAAATAATCCTACTTTTGAAAGCACTATGGTTCTCACGTAGTCTCATTCTAAGTACGTCAATCTCTTAATGATCACTGGGAGATCATGAATACATTTGAACTATGTATAAACAATGCATGAAGACAAAGTATATAGAACTGATGTGATTAATTTTATTGTGTCATAAATCATATAGAGACAATTTAGATAAAATAATTCTAAAATCATATATATATATAGCGAAAACAGTAGAATTTTTATGGCAAAAAAAAAAAATCCATAGGTATTTGATCAAAAAACAACAATGCGTAGTGTGTTTTATTGATCAAAACACTTACAATTTTTCTTTGGTGCTTCTTGTTACATAGAAATATCAAAAATTTTATTATTTTTTCTAGTTGTCACTTTTTCCATTAACTCCATGCATTGTTTTTGTCCACAAATTATTCCTGGGTTTTGTTCCCCCGTACGCACACAATAGCTATGACACTTTCTCCAAATGCTATGATGTGGATATGTCAAAAAACTACAATGTTCATGTGTTAACCATAGGTATTCTCAATAAATTTGAACTATATCCATTTGCACCAAGTCTTGAAAAACAAATACTACATTATGCTAGGAACCTAAATAATTTACATTTTATTTGATATAATAATGTCTTTATAATGCAACAATAGGTTAATCACTTAGACATGGTGCTTATAGTAATAATAATTTGAATATGTTTATTATTTCAATAAAATTTTGAATATGATTATTGTTTTAAGTAGATTTATGCTTGTTATTTTAAATTAAAGTTGTTTATTATAGAAAGCTATATTGTAATTGGTTTTTGAAACCAATGTTTGGATTTTATTTGATTTATAAATTTTGAAAAAGATTTATAATAATTGTCAAAGTTTTCTGTTTGAAGGTTTCTGTGGATAGGTTTTGGAGAGTTAGAAATCGGAAATGAATCCATAGTTTAAATTTTGAATCGATGTTTTGGGTCACAATCAAGACCCATCATCAAGATAATAAGATAATGAGAGAAAGAAAGGTAAAAATAATTAATAAATAATAAAATAAAACAAAAATAAAAATAATAAAAGGAAAAAAGGTCACCTTGAAAAATAAAATAATAGAAATTAGAAATTAGAAAGAAATAAAGAAGGAAATGACAAGATAAAGGGGACATAAAGACAAATTAAAACAAACAATTAAAAATCAATTAAATTAAATACTATTTAAAATTAAATCTTAATAAAGCAATAAAATATATTGAGATAAAAAAGAGGTTAAAGATATAAATAAACTAAAATAAAAACAAAATTAAGGAGGTAAAAGAAGGTAAAGAAATTAAAGATGAAATTCAAGCAATGAACTAAAATAAAAGAAAGAAACCAAATAAGGGGTAAGGGATAGGAAAAAATAAAGAGAAATAACAAATAAAATAATTTAATTAAATAAAGAAGAGAGAGAAAAGGAGACAACAAAAATGGAATAACATAATAAATAAGATATAAAATAAATTAGAATAGAGTAGAATAAATTAAAATAAAACAAAATAATGAAAATAATAATATAAAAGAAGAAAAATAAAAAATGAATAAGAAGAAAAGGAAGGAGATAAATAAACAAATCAGTGAAAAAGGAGAAAACCATAAGGAAAAAAAAGGAAGAAATGAGAGAAGGGTATGTAATGGAACACATAAAAGGAAAGGGAAAAGAAGAGAAGAGGGTCACAAGGATAAAAGAAAGAAATGAGGGAAAAAAAGAAAAAAGAGGGAGAGAGGAGGAGAGAGGGGAAGTAAGGAAGAAAGAGAAACCAGAGGTGAAAGTTAAAGGCCAGTTTCTAGAAATAAGGGGGAGCTAACTTCTACTAACTTCAATGCCACCATCTCTATTGAGATTTTTAGGGTGATTGATGATTTCAAGAGCTTCTCTGAGTTTGCGTTTGAAATAGTGAGCTTCTTTTGTGATGATATTAGTGTCTTCAAGGCATAAGTGATGTCTACTCTTATATGAGTGCTCAGTAAGGGCATATTATCACATTATTTCTTTCTTAATATGTGCATTACATTCCTTCAATCGTATCTTAAATGATCGACCAATTTCTCCAATGTAACATAATCCACAAGAAAATAATAATTTTGTAGACACCTTTGAACTGCAAAGAGTCGACTTTATCTTTCACATACCTCATTTTCTGTTGGATGGTCTCAAGGGGTTTGGATGTAGTGATAATTCCATTTCTTTTGAGAATTCTAGCAAACTATCTACTCTGAGAAAATTATAATTCTCGTCCTCTCTTCATCTTAAGTTGGAGAACACCATTTGTAATGAAATTTGGAATTTTATTAATGCCTCTTCCACTCTCAAAGCTAAAAAAGATGGGTTGGCTTCTTAGAAAAGACAATCTGGTAAAATTTAGAAACTTGAAACCACCAAAAACATGAACGGGAGTAGTCATTTGGGTTTTATAGTTTCTAACCAGACTTCTGTCCTATTAAACCGAGATTTGAACACTACGCTGAACACCAATTTAAACAATCCTCAACAAAAAAACATTTCAACTTAGCACTAGAACAATAAATTATAGTCCTCCGACGTCTCCTCAGACTCTTTGCTAAACTTTGTTTCATGCCACCCTGATATCAATATATCCGCTAGCACCGAAAGGATCGTTGTCATTGTCACCCCCTCGGTCAATGTCATTAGCCCAATTCCCCACTTCAATTTTATGTCGAGTAACTACCCTATAATGTTTATTTTAATCGGTCAGTTGACCCCTCAGACAATACCGTTGACCCATACTCCAATTCGGTGTTGAGTAGCGAACTTCCCTTGACTTCCTCACCCACCAATTCCCGTGATGTGGCGTTGTCAAATTATTTAAAAAATAACGCTCTTAAACACAATAAATTAACCAAGGAATTAATCCAACCCTCTAATGACGCAATCCATATTGATAAATATACCTCCAATTTCCTTCTGATTATGAAGTAAAATAAAAAGGTTGTCAATGTTTCGTCTTATGAACTAACTAGGGAAGAAAATGAGTTGTTGAATAAAGGACTTGGATTTTCCATTTCCCCTAAGCACATTCCTACTGAAAACATAATTTGTGGTATTGAGGATAGTTTTTAGAATTTGAATGAAATGAATAAAAAATGTATCTGGAAAGACTATGCACTCATTTTAATAAAATCTAGGCCTCCCAAACCTAATATTAGTCCCGGCCTTTTGATGGCTCTCAATAGGTTAAGGAATAATGAAAATATCATTATTTTAAAAGAAAAAAAAGGTGGTGCCACTATAGTGATGAATAAATAGGATTATGAACACAAAATGAAGGATCACCTCTATAATTTTGGTTGTTACAAAAGGCTCCAACATAATCCCATCCATAAAATTATTAACGAAGAAAAGCGGGAAATCAAAGATTCCAATCTTGGTGATAATATTAAGAAAATATTATCACCATGCAATGAGATTAACCCAAGAATATATGGCCTTCCAAAAATACATAACCAGAGAATTCCATTGAGGCCCAGTGTGAATACCATTGGATCTCCCACCTATATGTTGGCTAAACACATCATTGGGATTCTTAGTCCTCTTGTTGGCAACACGAGTTCCTATATTAAGGATTCCAAACATTTTTTTGATTTGATTAAAGATGACTCATGGGAACCCAATGCCTTAATGGTACGTTTTGACATGGTTTCAGCGTTTACCAAAACCCCCCTTGAGGAAGCAATAGAGGGTGTCAAATGCATGACATACCCTCAAACTTCCAAACTTACTGAGATTTGTCTTAGGTCTACATTTTTAATTTTTCAAGGGGAATTCTTTGAACAAACCACTGGAGTAGAAATGGGGTCTCCATTATCACCTATCATTGCTAACTTCTTTATGGAAATTTTTGAAAAGAAGGCCATCAACACATACCCTATGAAACCAAAACAATGGAAAATGTATGTTTATGACACTAATTTAAATTGGCCCCATGGAGAATATGAACTTAACAGTTTCGTGGAACATCTTAATGCAATTTATAAGGACATTAAATTCACTATGGAACTTGAAAGAAACTATTCCATCCCCTTCTTATATTTTATTCTCACTAATAAGGATGATGGAAGCATCATACATAAAACATACAGAAAGAAGATGCACACTAATATTTATCTCCACATTGAATCCCATCATCACCCTGCTCAGAAAATGGGGATCCTTAATACACTCATCACTAGGGAATTAATATTATCTGACAAGGATCATCTTCAACAAGAAATTGACCACCTTTCTAAGGCTTTCCATGGAAATGGCTATAGCTACAAAAACATCATTAGCGCCATTAAAAGAGAAAAAATAAAATCTCATTCTCGTTCCCCTCACTCCCCAACCCTTAATTGGAAAAAAATTCTTCCATATATCGGTGGTACCACTGATAATATTTCCATAATACTCAAAAGAAATTAAATTATCGCTTTATTCAAACCCCTTGAGACCATCCGACAGAAAATGAGGTTCGTGAAAGCTAAGGTTGACTCTTTGCAGTTCAAAGGTGTCTACAAAATTAATTATTCTTGTGGATTATGATACATTGGAGAAATTGGATGATCAATTAATATAATATTGAAGGAACACAATGCAGATATTAAGAAATAAATAATGTGATCATTTGTCCTTGTTGAGCACTTATATAAGACTAGACATCACTTATGCCTTGAAGACACTAATATAATCACAAAACAGGCTCACTATTTCAAACACAAGCTCATAGAAGCTATTTAAATCATCAAACATCCTAACAATCTCAATAGAGATGGTGGCATTGAAGTTAGTAGAAGTTGGCTCCACCTTATTTCTATAAATTGACCATTACCTTTCACCTCTGGTTTCTCTTTCTTCCTTACTTCCCCTCTCTCCTCCTCTATCCCTCTTTTTATTTTTTCCCTCTTTTCTTTATTTTACTTTATTTGATCCTTGTTACCTCTCTTCTCTTATTTTCCCTTTCCTTTTATGTGTTCCATTACATACCATTCCCTATTCCTTCCTTATAGTTTTCTCCTCTTTCACTGATTTGTTTATTTATCTCCTTCCTTTTCTTCTTATTCAATTTTTATTTTATTCTTTTGCATTATTTATTATTATTATTTTATTCTATTTTATTCTATTCTAATTTATTTTATTTATTATGTTATTCTAATTTATTTTATTTATTATGTTATTCCATTTGTGTTGTCTCCTTTTCTCTCTTTTCTTTATTTTATTTATTTGTTATTTCTCTTTATTTTTTCCCATCCTTTACCCCCTTCTTTGGTTTCTTTCTTTTATTTTAGTTCCTTATTTGCGTTCAGATTTAATTTCTTTACTTTCTTTTTACCTCCTTAATTTTTCTTTTATTTTAGTTTATTTATATCTTTAATCTCTTTTTTATTTTAATCTTTTTTATTGCTTTATTAAGACTTAATTTAATTTATTATTTAATTTATTATTGATTTTTAATTTATTTGTTTTCATTTTTCTTTATGACCCTTTATCTTGTTGTTTGCTTATTTATTTCTTTCTAATTTCTAATTTCTATTATTTTATTTTTCAAGCCGACCCTTCTTCCTTTTATTATTTTTATTTTTATTTTATTTATTTCTCTTTTTTTTGTATTTATTAATTCTTTTTACCTTCCTTTCTCTCATTATATTATTATCCTGATGTTGGGTCCTGATTGTGACCCGAAACATTGATTCATAATGCAAATTGTCAAAGTTTTTTTACATAATTTTGCAAATTAAATATTGTGTTTTGAAATTTGTTAAAATGAT
The DNA here is from genome assembly GCA_034641835.2 of Pinus albicaulis. Lineage (NCBI taxonomy): Eukaryota > Viridiplantae > Streptophyta > Pinopsida > Pinales > Pinaceae > Pinus > Pinus albicaulis. The sequence continues at coordinate 308,888,402 of CM076582.1, read as the reverse complement.
AATAACACTTTTACTGGTTTTTTTTTTAATTGTATAAGTCTTTAGCTTTAAATATTATTTCAAATGTAAATAATGCAATCTTCAAGGTTCCTTATGGACATTTCATCTATTCCTTTGACACAGTGCTAGGTACTCATTTTCAGAGTATTATCAAACAAAAACAAGGAAAAAAATTAGTCACAAAGACAATGTAGACTACATAATATATAAGGTTTAAAAAATTTCTAGTATCATATGTCTTCATTGAACATTCAATGCAATCCATGCTCTTAATGCTATAAATCATTGTCACGTTTGGACAATTTGTCACATTGTCTCAAAATACTTCATGGCAATGAAAAATAGTTTTGTGTTAAAAGGATCAAAATTGCAAGAAATTGATCACAAGTTACCTAGATTAAATTTGCATAGATTAGAGCATTTCTTCTATTATCTTGGTGATTGTTTATTTGAATCATTTGATGTTATTCTTCAATTTCATTATAGTCCAACTGAAAAAAGATATATAATTGTAAACCACTTTCGAAATTTCTTAACTCATGGACATGATGTTGCTTTGTATTCATGGCATACAAAATTGACGCTTGAATAACTTCATGATCTTCATCATGTTAATGATCTTGAAATGTACTTGGAAGGATTGTCTACACATTCTTCTATTTGTGCTCCATCTACAATTAGCTTATAGGGAGAAGTGTTTTGTATCAAATGGTTCTCCAAATGGTTGTCTTTTCCCGTCAATGTTTGGCTATTTACAAATGGCGAAGCATATCTACAGCTCAATTCATACATTGATGGATATCAATATAAAATTTTGCTACATAACCAAAATTTTGCATGTGTACATTTTGAACCACTCTTGTTACATAACACAATAGACAGTGTAGCTTCAATATATAAAGCAACTGTCTCATGCATTTTTCCATGCCATTTCTCACTTGGATAGTTTGACATATTGTCAATTGAGAAAATCTCATTTGAAGAAGGCTTCTTGATCTATCAAAAAAATTTCAATGAGTGTCATGACTCTTTGTTTGATTCTATTTGCACACTTGAACCATGTTTTAATATTTCTAATATGAGAAAAACAATTGCACAAAAATTTTACAATTCTTTCTTTTGCAATTAAAATAGAGCTACTGATTTCTTAAAACAACACCTGAATGCTACAAATATTGAACAAGAGAAATGTATCAAAGATTGGAAAGTATATATTATAAACTTGTCAATGCCATATGCATATGGACATATAGAGGGAAAAGTTTTTGCAATATAATGGATATGTGAACTACTTGATGTTAACATATATACATGGAATATAGAAACAAAATATATTTCCTTGAGATTCTATTCATAAAAAATTGCTCCAAAGTCTTGTACCTTATGCATGTACCAATATCTACATCACATGCACATTTCCATGCACTTTTGGAAATTCAGAATCTTGAAAATATTAATCACAATGACAAGATACCACAAGTGATCCAAATAATCTCAGAAAGAGAAAACTACAAGTCAATCTCAAGTGTACCTTGGAGATATCTTGTTAGAAAAGAATCTGTTTTTACTATATGTTCTAATCGATTAAATAATTTCTCAATTGAAAATAAAATATAAAAAAATAAAAATAAAAATAAATAAATAGTTGAAGTATCAAAGGATTTCACATCATAGAATGAGGACAATAATCATTTTCCAATGGAGACATGAAATAACAAAGAAGTCTCTAACTCTTTTTCTAATGGATATAGTAAGCGGCACACTCACTTACATCATCTGAAATATGAAATACAGGCATAAGGTGATATAATACAAGAATCACAAAAGCAACGTGTAAAGTCAAATAAATCAATCGAGGCATATTTGAAATCAATCCAAGATATTCCTACATATGCATGTTGAATTTGTGATAGATTTTCCTTCGTAAAGGACATGAAATCTATTAGAAAAGACATGTTATCTACTATTTTCTATCTGATGCCTGCATCAATCTTCAAATCCATTAAAATCAATGAAAAAATATGAAAATATTGTAATAATGCAATACTGAATGAAAAATTGCCTACATTTTCATCACCTCTTCATATTCAACGAAACGAAAACTTGATATCTATTGAACAATTGACATATTTGGAAGAGAGATTAGTGGCACCAAGGATGGATTTTGAAAAAATAAGACAACTTAGTTACAAAATATCAAAAATTGGATTAACATGAACAATCATAAATTTTCCATCCAATCTAGATAGAATTCAAACACATTACATAGAGATATTGATGACAATATGATAGTGGGAATTATGCTAAAAATAAAATTCGAATACAAGAATTCCTATTTGTCTGGAAATATTTGACCCAGAAAAATGATGCCTACATTACATGACTTGCGCAACATTTTCCATAGAAGAGTGAATAAATAGTAATAAACTATGAATGGAAATATTTTGATCAAAGTAGGCAAGATCATCAGAACGATAGTCCAAAAATGAAGGAAATAGACTCACAAAATGCAGATAATGATATCTAGCCAGAAAATGAAACACGTGTACATGGTTATTCAGAGGCCAACCTTATCCATCTTATTGATACAATAATAATACAAATTTCACCTTCTGAAGGGTTTCGTCCCCTAGGCATTTTTCAAGATAAATTCTCTGAAGAATTGAACTTCGCGACACTATTATTTGGATCAAGTCACCCTACTGATGTTATCAATCACTTTTCGTATCAAAAAATTACACAATGGGAATTGTTGCACATGTCCGATGACTTTTCAACTCATATTACAAACATATTTTTTAAAGAAATTATTATTTTGATAAACCAGGTTTCTAACTCAGCTTGGATTTCTATTCGCAAAGGAGAGTTGAAAGGACAAAAACTAGTTGCTAAAGACATCAAAAATAATATCAATCTTCAGAAATTATTAAAATCACCAATTGCATATCAATTTTTAAGAATAATTCGCACATTGCTTGACTATTTTGAACATTTACGAAAATATATATTTGCAACAATACGAAAACTTGGCCCAACGAATTTCTTTGTCACATTCACTAGTGTTGAGCGTCTTTGGGAACCATTGCTAAATGCACTGAAAGTATAAAGAATTGACTTCATAACATATCAGGCAAATAAATTTTATGATGAATTAATTGACACATTGATCATACATCAATCGATCATTTATAGTCGATATTATAGGCATAGAATCTTGTCACTACATTCCTTGATAACAAAAAAAATGAATTATTTGTTCAAGTGCAAGATTATTTTTTTATTACAGAATTCCAAAGTAGAGGAACAGAGCTTGCCCATGGATTATTTTAGATTCAAAATGCACCAATATATCAACAATCCCCTAATGTCGATTGCATAGGTTTCATTGATCAATATTTGACTTGTGATTCAACAATTTTTTCTAATCAAATGATTCAATTTCAAACTCATTGCCATACAAAAACTTGCAAAAAACATAAAAATTATACTTGTAGATTTGGTTTCCCTATCTCACCAATTGAAGAAATTTGTATCTTGCACCTTTTGTGCGATGAAAACAATGATATCTTGGAATTACAAAACAAGAGTACATCATGCTCTTATGATTTTGTATTATTCGGGGATTTGTACTACTCAAAAGAAATCCCTGCAATGTGTGGATAAATTCATTTGGAAAAAAAATTTCCTTCGTTATGGAAAGAAAACACAGATGCTCAATTTATTTTAGATGCCTATGCTACAGCAAAATATTGCAACTCTTATATGAAAAAATGGATCGCTCGATGATAACTGCATTCAAACAAATTCAAGAAAATTTCATATATTGTGGAGACAACAAAATTGAAACTATTCACAAGCTTGGAAACACATTTCTAAATATGCAACAAATGTCAAGTTGACAAGCAGGCCACATTGCTTTGTCATTACCTTTGTATTCAACTTCTAGAAAATTATTTTTCATTAACATTGCTCTAGCTGAAAAACAAACATATGTTCTAAAAAGATTTTTTTTTTAGAACAAGAACCTGATAACTCTGAAGATATTATTTTCATGAAAATCATTGATAAATATGTTTCACATCTCATTTCCCTTGAGAAAGTGTGCTTGGCATAATATGCTTCCTCTTATTCAATCACAGAAACAACATTTAAAAAAAAAAAAATTCATGTGTCATAAGATTCATTCAAAATTTTGAACACATGGACCCATAAAAACCATGATAGATAAAAAATGATGCTTTACATCCCATATAGAGAGTCTGAATACACATTAAAGAAAAATGAACAAACATGGGTTGAAGCATAATTTTCGCATAAACACATTGTCGATGTCACTCAAAAACAATTTTCTCATTTAATCACACTTGTTAGTCATCAGTAATTTTTGCCTTTGTAGATGACTAAATGCTTATCCTAGATTTCTAGAAAAAAAGTTCATGAAGATTGTGATTTCTATAAATCTCATTGCCTTCATTATCCTTAGGATAAATTTTTCACTATTTCATCATACCATCATGTCAAGCTCAGCTCACCTATCCCAGAAGACCCATCATGTGCTCATGACACTCATTTTTTCTATGTTTTGTCACCTTTGGCCTCAACCCTCTGTTTGTTTTGCCTAACCCCTCCACTGCTACCTAGGGCCACCAATCAACCAGCTCTCTTATATCACCAAAATACCTCAAACATTGATGGTCTCAAAACTATCTCTGTAGGCTCTTTTGGTAAATCAAGTACATTGGATTTTTGATCTTCAATACATCAATTTATCAAAAACTCCATTTTACACTTAATGACATCAAAGCCAAGTTTTTCAATCAAGGGCCAAGTCCAAATATCTTTCCACTAGGTCACCTAGGGTTTCATAAGTCATAGGGTTGATTTGATGTCCTAAGTCTCTATTTTTCCTGTGTTAAGAGGCTACATTCAAAGAAGAAGAAGGTCAAGTAACTTGTCCAAAACTGATCAAAAGACATTCAAGAAAGACCTCATTGGTCAAAGAACAAATTTTGCAAGGGAAAACTGCCCTTGCTCACATTTCTGCAAGAATGATCAAGATGGCCATCAGCCTAAAAAGAGGTAAGGTAATAGGATGAAATCATCACAAGAAGAAATCCACAACAAAGATAAAGGCAACAGGCCTGTGTTTAAAGAGAATCAAGGTTTTGTGACTGATTGGAAAAACAGTGCAGCCAAATAAAGAAGCCAGCACAAGGACCACAAGGACAGAAGTCACCTCAACACCACCAATTACACATTGAAGATTTCTAGAAATTATAAATGAATAAGGGAAAAAGGTGAGGTGAACTGAACATAAATGAATGAACTTGAAAGGGCTATAGAGAAATTAGAAGACAACACTACTTATTTTTCTCTAACAACCCTAAAACCTAAGAGTTTGGAAAGATGGATAGGACAGGTGAAATGAAGATGATAAGTCCTCCTTCATAATCAGTTGAAGGCATTCAAAGGATATCCAAGGTGCCCTCTAGGGTTTTTCAAACAACACTGCTTCACCTACACTAAAGGAAGAAATGGTAAAGAATATTAGTGTGATGGAGCCTTGACTTTCAAAGTACATTCACAAGTGTTCAAAATGGTCAAGACAAAGAAATATGAGGTGTCAAATTCCAAACAATGAAAAAGAGACCAAAAACCCTGTGTTATGGCACCTGCATAAATCAGAAGTGGCCAAGGGGAAAACATGATAAAACTGATGCACTCATCCTTGCCAAAAAATACCTCACTATCAAAAATATCAGTAAAAGGTAAGGAACACCTGTTTTGAGTCTATTGCACTAAAAAAATCCTAAGTGGAATGAGGAAATGTTTTCAGTTTTTCAAAAGGGACAGTTTTGACAGTCCCCAGAGTTTCAAAATAAAAAAGGGAACCTCTTCATACTTCAGCCACCATTACCCAGAGAAAATTACTTGCGAAAAGGTATGGGCACCTGGAAAAAGGTTCAAGGAGACATTAGTGAAAATCATAAAGTAACCCAAAGAAAACATAGTAAAAGTGGGTTTATAAGTTTAATTTATCCCTCTCAAGGGGTATAATGGTGTTTCAATTTCATTTTTGAGCTCATTTAGCACTTGGTGAAGAGAAAGAAGATTCAGGGAGAAAAACAAGGTTTTCTGGCCGTTTTCTGGGCAAGTGTTTTGGTGCTGCACAAATCACCCGCGCTATGCTAATACAAGTTGGCACTGCGCTAACCAGTCCTCCGCCCATTCAAATTTGAACGGTGCTGTGCTAATCAGCCCCGGTTCTACGCAAATCCCGGGCACTGTGCAAACGCGGGCCCGACTCACCCAGAGACCAACGGAACATTGCACGTGCCCGATGCTGCACTAACTGCTGTGCAGGCCTTCCAGCACTGCGCTAAAAGTCTGACCTGATAGCTCGGGCAGGGTGCTGTGCAAATGCAGGGAGCCTCCAAAAAGATCAAACTTATCTCATGGTCAAATTTTTGTCCTCCACCTCGCCTCCAAAGGTTCACCAAAGGCTAAACTAGTAGGTGACCCTCCCTCTTTATCCCCAAGAAATTTTCAAAATTGGTTTTAAGTATTTTGTGGCTTTGAAGTGTTCAAACCCTAAGTGGGTAAACCCTAAGTCATGCATGCAAAGGAACCTTTGCTTTTTAAACCTCCTTGAAAACAATTAATTTCATGTAAGGGTGAGTAAGATAGGGTGACTACAATACACTTTTGAGAAGGCCTCCTAAAGCTACAAGGCAACTAAACCCTAAGAACCCTAGCCTCCACACCGCTCATTCTCCAAATTTGACTCCATCACCTTTTCACCTTGCTTCACCAAACCCTAATTTGTTAAATAACATCCCTAATCACCATGTCAGGAGCTAAGAAAAGCAGTAGCAGTGACAAAGGTCAAATGCCTTTAAGACCAAAAAATAAGGGAGGAAAAGTCAAGAGATTGGAGCCTCAAAGCATAGTGGCCATAACCTCCTCTCCCAGGATCTTATCATGATTTCAGAGTGCAATGTGTTTCCGTTTTTGTGAGAAGGTCAAACAAGTGAAGAGCCACACTGAGCTTACAAGGCTTCTCATTATCAACCTACACAACAAGCAGTCAAGCCTTGCAGGAGTGGATTTTGAGATCTCAGTAGGTGCCATCTCTGAAGCCACAGGTATCCCTACTGTGGGTGAAAAATGGTTTAAAAGGGGAAAATTAGACAAAGACTTTTTAGAGCCCTTTATCAAAACAAGGTATAGGGAAGGCAACAAGACAATTTTTCCTTTCTCACACCTCAAACACAGGTTTTCACCCTTGATGTTGGTTATTAGAAAGTACTTCACTTGTGAGGGGAGATACTCCAGGCTAAACTCCTACCATGTCAGACTCCTCATGCATTTCACAAGGGTTAAGATTCTTAACTTGCCCTACTATCTCTATAGGAGCATTGAGAAGATGTCATCTGTTGTCTGGAGGAGGACTCCATCCCAACGAATGCAAAGCTTATTTCACCATTCCTTGATCAAGATGGTGGTATTACATCAATTAGAGAAAGAGGGTATACCTTGGGAGGTATTCATGGCACATGAAGTCTTCACAAACCCCCAGCCTCCTCCTCAGCCAAATTTTCCCTCCTCATCTGCACAAGTACCCTCACCCCAAGAAAATATCCCTCCTTCCCCTTCTATTGATGCATCAAATGAAGAGGATGACAGTGGCAATGATGAAAAAGAGAATGAAAGTGGAGATGATGAAATCAGTGAGGCTGAGACAGAAGTTAATGAAGAAGAGCAAGAGGGAAATGATGGTGAAGACGAGGGAAATGAGCACAACAGTGGTGAAGACACAAACAGTGATAATTTGGAGGGAAGTAGTGATGGTAAAAATGCAAATGAGTCAGCCCAAAATGAAGAAAAGGACCCTAATGATGAACAAATTGATTACCAAGAAGATAGTGATGAAAATGAGGAGGATGACAGTAAAAAAGACAGTGAAAAAAATTTTTCCACCATGGAAGAATATGCTAGAGGAAATGGAGAGGTTGAAAGAGAAAATAACATGAGTTTTGAAGGAGGAGAAACCAACACTGAACAAAAGGATGAGCCAGCAGCTAGTGAGTAAGAGATAGAAAACATGGAAACAGAGGAAGGGAGTAATGATGAAAATAGGAGCAGTGGTGAAAACAGTGAGCCAATTCATGAAGATAATAGTGACAATATGGAAGAAGCTAATGAACATGAAGAAACAACAGCTGATGAAGAGGAAATAGAAGAACAGGAAGAAGGAAATGATGAGGTAGAAACATAATTTGAAGAGGAGGACAATGAAAAGGAAGATGATACTGATGGGAAAGGCAGTGAGGAACAAGATAGAAAAGGAGATAGTCATGACAGCTGTCATGACAGTCATGACACCAATCATCCTCCTAGTGACAATGAAAATGATGACAGTCCAGGGGATGATGAAGAGTAGATGAGTCCCGATGATGAACAAAACCAAAGTGAAGAAATTACAGGAGTTGATAGTCCCAATGAAGACCAAAACTATAGTACAGAAGGCAATAAGGAAGGTAAGGATGATGATGGTGTTGAAGGTCAAAAGGAAAATGATCAAACAGAGCATGAGATAATTGATAAGGATCATAGAAAATATGAGGAAGATGATGACAACACCAAGGGTCATAGCCATGATGAAAACACTACCAAAACCACCATCACACCTCTTTCATGCACATACCAAAGAGGGTCAAGGTAAGTGTTTGCTGCCTCAAAAAGGCAAGGGAAATTTCCATCTGCATCAACTCCAAGGATTGACAAGGGAAAATAAAATATGGAAAAGGTTAATAAAGGTAAGAGAGGCAAGAAAACTACTAAAAAGCCTCAATTTATTGACCTAGATAGTGATAATGAAGATAAGGAGATGGCCACCAAACTACTACTCCAAACCAAAGATGCACAGATTAAGGAATGGGAGAGAGATTTTGAGATGGCACAACGTGTCATTCAGTATTACAAGAATAAGCACAAGCACTTCAAGAAGATAAAAAGGGGCCTTACTCTCCATAAAAATATGACCAAGTACTATGCCATGAAACACAAGCTTGTTTGTGCCAAACTGAAGGAAGCCCTCCTTGAAGCCCAAAACATAAAGGAGGAAAAAGAGCATTATAGCCTTGGATTTTTGGCTGAGGCTTCTCAACAGTTATCCAAGACCCCTTAAAGGATGTCTCCACCAATTTTGAGCAAATTTGGAACAATTTTTGTTTTTTGTGATTTTTAAGGCTCATTAGCGCAACGCCACTGGCGCTACGCTAATTAATGGAGCATCCTCAGTAGGAAAACTTATCATTTTGGATTTATTCCAGCTATCGCATCATGATCACCAAATTTCAGAAGAATTGGAGCAGTTTTTACCCCTCAAAAGGTCAAAAAATACCTCAATTTTCACCATTCTACCTCTGTTTTAGACTTGGTGTTGCGCTAATGATAGTCTTGAGATATTGGAATTTTTTACTAGGATATAGGATCTTTATGAATACAAAAGAAGAATTTCTGAAAATTAGACTCATCAGGCTTTCCAACGAGCCATCACGGAGCCAAATCCGACATTGGGAAGGGGTCCAAAACTTGGTTGCAAAAGAGCCTATTTTCTGCTAAAGGTGGCGCTGCACAAATCGACTGTTTAGTGTGTTTTGGACCAAAAGTCAACAAAACACACTCATTTATTGAAAAATAATATTTTAATGTTTTTTGAGGCAAATCACTCTAGAATTAGGTGCAAGAAGTTATTTTAGCATTTATTTCATGAGATATTTTGTGTCTTGGGCCTTGCATGGTCTCTTAGGCATAAATGACATTTATGGGTGATTTTGACATTTTCAAACCTTATATAGGGTTTTTTCCCTCATTTTCTAAGTTAAATAGAGCATGAGGGCTTCATTGTAAATGTTGGCATTTGATGAGCTTAGAGAGCAATACATGGTTTTTATGAGCTTGGAGAAGAAATTGGTGTTGTGGAGTCTATGAATGTCTTGCTTGGATTGATGATGGTCAAGCTTGTTTGCAGGATCCCTGACCTTGGTTAATGGTGATGTATTCTTAATTTGTTCATGTTTTCTTATTATCATTATGTTTCATTCTTCTTTGTTGCAGTAGAACAAAAATGTATAGGTTGAGAAATTCTCTTTGAAGCACCTTATTCCTCCTGCCTTCTATTGCCTTGATGTTTTCCTTCGTTGGGTCAGCTTAAGGTATTCTTAACTGCTCCTTAGGCCCACCTAATCTTGTTTGTTTCATTAATGGATTAGTATGCTAGTTTACAAGTTTGTTTCATGTCATGCCCTGCTTATTTGATACTATCCAAACTCTGTCTTGAAACCTCTCTTTGAAGTATTGATTGCTAGATTAAGTCAAAGAGGTCTTGTTTCGATCTTGCCCTTTGTCCATACCTATCAGTTTGTTTCAAAGTTCTTTATAGCTTGATTTATGATGTTTAGGAGTTCCCTCTTCATGGATTAAAGTTATTTGTGATCTTAAATTTTTTCTAAAGCTTGAAGGTGAAATCACTAGAAGTTAAATGAGTTTCTCGCCTTCTATATTTCATTGGAATTGTTTATCTTGAATGTTTATTGGTTTAAGTATTTTCATATGAGATTAATGGTTTGCCATACTTCATGAGTTATATATTTTGCTTATCAGTGTTTGATACCTACTTGTTATAGGTATTTGACAAGGGATTCTTGATTTCCCTTTTCCCTACCTTATTCACCAACTCGATGTCCATCCCACTTCACCCATAACCTTAAGGATCCATTAAAATTGCTAGATTAGCCTTGCATTGCACTCTGACTCATTATTGAGATATCCATGACTTTTATTGACTCCATAGCCCAATGATTTGAAGACTTCCAACTCCACCTATTCTACCTGTTCATCTTACCCAACCAAAATAATCAACAAACCCTACACTTAACAACTAGCCTAAAAAACAACCATTTAAAGCAAAAAAGAGCACATCCTTTGCATCTAATAGAGAGAGCCCTCTCTGAGTCCAGGAAGGCTAGATCCTAGGACTCCAAAGACTGGTCTGATGTTACCCTGTCAATTGGTCTACCAATCTTCCAAATCATGAGACACTAACATAATGGTGATCATGGTGGAACCGAGTACATAGTAGCCTAAGAAACTCTTACATACTCATTTAACCCTCAATTAAACTTTGAAAATCCTGTGATTTGTAACCACCTTTTAACATTGGAAAATCATAAAGTAGAAAATGACATTAATTAATGTCAAGCCAAAGGATTTACAGGGCAGGAACACATCATGGAATCAAGAAAGTATTTAAAATATCTAAGGTTTTGAGAAAATCATATTTGAACTAGTCTTAAATGATAAATTTTGTGCTTAATCCTTTGAAAAGAGCACCTTCTACGTGCCTTTTTACCCGATAATCCCACATTCCTAAAAACGGAAAAATGTCGCTTTCCGGGACCACACAAATCAAAGGACAGTTACTCCTTATATGAAGCCACCTAAGTACAAACACCAACGCCTCCTTAGACACTATGTGAGCACACAAAGGAATATTTGGAGCACACAATGGAATCATACCTCTCCCTTGAGTCACCATACATCATGTACCAAGGGAGGGAAGGAGGATTTGAAATCCCCTATATAAAGCCACCAAGAGATGAAGAATGGGTGATCACATTGTTATGCTGGTCAGAATTTCCCAAGCAATTCTAGCAGTGTGTGACCCGGAGCTGGAGATAGAGGGGACTCGATTGTTGGCCACCCAACAATCCTAGTCCATCACAACAAAGAGAGAGGGAGACTGCATTAGAGGTAGAGCTTGGAAAAGTAACATCCTTGCATCGGGACCTAGAACCATTGTCTAGGGGCCCTTTGGGAAGTGGGTAAAATTTCTTCTCCATTTCAAACGTTTAATAAGAAGAGGCCTTGAGCCATATTTTGCATTATTATTGTTTTGACCCTCTTCAATAGCTTCTGTATATTTGTGTTTTATTTTTTTAGTTTACTTTGAGAATACCTTCGCATATTTTTCCCTCTAGATTATATGATTTTGAGCTCCACCACTTTCTTCCTATTACCAATATTTTATAGGGGTAGACCACTCCCCTTAAACTGGTGCAATTTTTTACACCCATGCATCAAATCCACCACAACAGGATTGGCGACTCCACTAATGTTCTACAAGTTTATTTGGTTGTGCCATCTCTTGCAGGAGACCTTTGTCTACGCTGGAGAGTGGAGCTGATAGTCCTATGATCCATCTTACAGTCCCTATATTCACTTGGAGTGACAGACTGAAGAAGGCAGCTCCTAATATTTTTACTTGCAGGATTTTTGCGCGCATTTGTTTCTCACAGACGGGCATTGAGCCAGGAACAACGTAACATAGTTTAACTAGGGGAATTTTGTAAAGGATCACCGATATCCATATGTTCAAACTATGAGATTGTTCACTATATTCTCACACACGCTTACCCACTAAGCAAAGGAAGACACCTAAAACTAACTTAACCAAACTCACTAAATTCTCCCCACAGGGGCCACAAAAGAATTTATAGTTTAAGTTAGGATCAAGGGGGTAGGCATCCAATAAGCCGCCTTAATCATACTTCATATTGAAACATAGAATTTTTGTATTTATGTAGCTTCAAATCCACCTATCAGCCCACGGCAAAGAAAACCCGAGCGCGGAAAAAACCCAATTCAGAGGGGGTTAGGCTTAGGCGTAGTGCGTGCGGTATCAGTTGGGGCTACCTGACCCGGATGATACTCGGTACTGTTAGCTGAATACCAAGAAGCCCAAGAATCGAATGCTCACATGGGATGATGGTTCTTACGGCTAAAAAATAGGGCATCCTTTACTCTATAGGTGACGGTGCAGGCAAGTGCCAGACCCTCTACCCTTACCTTGGTGAATTCTCTTTGGCTGAATAGGGGCGTCGCCAACTCTTACGAGACGTTGTGCCAGCACTCGCAACAAATATTCTCAATGCCTAGTTACTTTTGAGTGTGTGAGGATGCATAGGTCTTCTAGGATTTTGAATATCATGCACAAACAACCAAAAACCATCTTTTTTTCTTGATTGATCACATAGATTAAGTGAAAGGGAAAATTTATTTCATTTTCGCTTTGTTTTATGTATGTGGCCATAAATTCGCCTTGATCATAGACTCAATCCTCTCAATTTTTTACAAAACCTAACCTGGTCGACACCCAAACGGTCCCAATTGAACCTCATCGATCCAGGTGTCTTTTGGACCTCCCCCCATTACAGGGAGGGGTTCCAGGGCTTTCGCCATTTAGGCGCCAAATATTGAACACAACCACCGTCATTGGTTCTTCCTTTATTGGAGCAACCATATTTGGGAACCCTCGTCGGTCTCCCAACACCACACCACACACCACTCCTCCCTCAACCCCCAGGGGGCAGAGGAGTGCATCCCATTCGGGAAGCCATTTGAACACACATCAGGGTACTTCACAGACTAACCCTCGTTCTAACCAGAACTTCATATCTTCACACGTTGCAATGGTGTCAACCTCCCAGTTACCTTTCTTAGCTTCATTGAATCTCATCGATTTAACGAAGCTAACGAATGACCCCATCGCGCACAATCCGTCATGGCTTCCCATGCCCACAAAGCTCCCTTCAGATATACCAAAATTCGAAGGTAAGCAAGTGGAAGACCCAGGTAATTATTTAATGACCTTTCACCTATGGTGATCATCGAATAGTATCATTGATGACACTATTCGATTGAGGCTATTTCAACACATTCTTATGGGAGTAGCCGCGAAGTGGTATGTGGAGCAACCTCCTGCTTCACATGGAACCTTTAGCACCCTCACTACCGCGTTCCTCATTTAATTTCAGTTACCCATTCACCATGATTCAGGAATGGAGTTAATGAATCATTTTAGACAAATCCCCGTCGTCCATATGTCTGACCATCTTCATGAATGGAGGCACCGTCGTAGCTTATGTAAAGCTAAACTCGAAGATCGAGTCCTCTTATATTTATTCTTGAAAACTCTAACGGTGAAGATTTCAAAGGATGTGGCACAGCAATACCCCACATCTGAAGAGGATGCAATCAGTAAATCCCAGAAGCTTGAACTGATTTATACGCAGTCAGGATACATCTACAACATCCTGCCTAATGCCCTGTGCCTGCAAACTTATCAAGAATTTCCAAGCACGTCGAACTCTGTAGATGAATTAATTGGGTCAATGACCCAAGGTCACCTAGGCAGAAGTAGTCAAAATCCCGGTTACGCACATAATTATACCCAGAACATGTCTCAACCCAAATTTCAAAGTCATGATATGCCTCGGAAATATTTGACTAATAGGGCGCAAGCGTATCACCAAGGAGGACCCTATCCTCTGGCTGAATGGACCTAGTACAAAGAAAGAAACACTGACGGAAAATCTCCCCCCCCAGTGGCCAAGTGCAAACAAGGGACAACGTTATGCTCAGTCCCAAGCACACGACCCAACTACACAAACTAATGCACAGGTGAACTTTGTGCAGATGTATTAAAATAAATCACACCAGTATAATTGGGAGAACTACCCTCCTAATGTGGTTAATAAAAAGTCAAAAAACAAGCCCAAAGGGAACCCTGGATAGGGGAGCAGCAACCAACAGCGCCCACTGCAATCCCAAGCTGGAGGCAACTCCAACAGGAATCAGAACCAGGAGCCAAGCAATGCCCAACAACAAGGAAAAAGGCCACCTCTGCGAACAAACCACTCTTGTTCAATATGTAGTGAGTACGGGCACTATCCTCACCATTTTCCTGATCTCCTTGAGCTAAAAAAGTTGCAGAGTAACCGAGGACAAGGATGATTATGCAAGAACCTTTCCTCCACCAAGGGACGGTCAACACTCAGCAACAAAACCCTGACGATTTTGGGAAAAGCATCCATGAAATCTACATGACTGGGGAAGAAATTTTCTTCCAAACATGGAACCGTAGCTACAACACCCCACCA
Source organism: Pinus albicaulis (assembly GCA_034641835.2). NCBI lineage: Eukaryota > Viridiplantae > Streptophyta > Pinopsida > Pinales > Pinaceae > Pinus > Pinus albicaulis. The sequence continues at coordinate 308,873,397 of CM076582.1, read as the reverse complement.
GACACCACTACGTCAGGGGCTAGTACTAGCGCACCGAATGCACCTTTGACCATTTAAAAGATGCCTATAAAACCATTGCCAAAGATGGAAAAGGGACCTAATAGGAGAGCGTGTAACTACTCCAAAGCGGCCCATAATATAGCATCATGGATGATTTAGCTCAATCACCCACTGCTATGTCCGCGCTAGAAGTATTAGGATTGTGACCAAAGCAACAGAAAGCCCTTCTTTCCGCATTAGGTGCTATTGGCCTTGTTGATACGTGCATGATGGCTTTTGACTTAGATAAAGCCACCCCTAAGCTTCCTTCTATGGTCACCTTCCAGATACCAGTGTCGGTCCAGAATATCACTATTCATCGATGTGTCATAAACGATGGTGCATCGACATGCATCATGTCGAAAAAATTTTGGCAGAAGTTGGCTTCTCCCGAACTAAAACCCTTGATCATAACACTTCGAGCATACGACAGTCATCCCTCGACTCCCGTCGGCCTCTACCAAAATGTCTCGTTCTGTTTAGCCGGCAAGACGATCCACATAGACATCAAAGTCTTGGATGCTCACTTGGATTACGATATACTCCTCGGGCGGAGCTACATGTACGCCATGTCCGCTATAGCTTCCTCCATCTTCCGCATTATGATGTTCCCCCACGAGGATCGTATCATTACTATAGACCAGCTGACACACACTGAGAATCATCCCCTAAAAAAGACGGATGTAATTCTACCCTATGTAAATACAGCCTCGGATGGTATTTCATAGTACCAAGAATGTGGCCCTAGCCAATTCAAATCGTCATCCGTTCTATCATCCCTAGGAGATCCTCCTATCATCCCTGAGGCATCGCCCGATGCAAGAGGGGCCCTGATGTGCATGATTTCTACATCAAGCACCGAGGTTAGTCAGGACACAGACTCAAGAAGTAACGACACCGAGGCATCTACCATGACAACCTCTCCAGCCTATCCCACCTCCCAAACCCATTTCCTCTACCCCCCAGCTGGCTTCATCTCCCAACAAGTTTTGGAAATGCTGGTGTTACCCAACATATCGTTGGCATTCCCAATTTGGTACCATGTTCCCCCTTCTGGAACAGGAGCCACCAATGTGACTGCCATAGGTTTAAATCCCCTCAGTCCCGAGGAGCCCCAACCTACCCAAGAAACGGTCGAAACCGCCCCCACAAAGGAAGTTCCCATTGTGAAACAATTAAACACAACCAAGAAAACCAAAAACAGAGGAAAGAAGATGGTGACCACTTCCATTCAAAGGGAATTACGATTCTGCGCCATATGTGATGTTATATGCCACCCTACCCACATATGTATGAAGTTGGACGAGTTAAAACCACTCCTCGGCTCCAAATCAAACATCTCGACGTCGTGTTCTCATAAAAAGGAAACTACCACCAAAGCTAAAGGCAAACCACAGTGTACCAATTACGCATGCACTCTCTGTGGAAACTATGGGCACTATACCCACCATTGTCCAGAGATACCACGATATAGGGATGCCTTACATGCTGTCGAGGGATCCTATCAAGAGGATCCCTCCGTCCAGTCTATCAACGACAAACCTCGTACCATCCTATACTTACAAGAGGAGGATAGGATTTTAGAAAGGCCCCCTGTAATTCCCATTATACATTGTATGTTATGCGACGAACGTGGCCACTACCTCGAAGAATATACAGCCTTGAAGCTCATTCACATATGGTATCCAATTGAAAGGGTTTCCTACGTAGGGCTTCAAGCAACACAGTTCACATGCCCGTTATGCGCCAACAATCACCTTTTGGAGGATTATCACTACATACCTCATTTCTTGCTAGCCCTTGCTAGCTTTCGCTCAGCCATAGTCTGTCTTTCCCAAGGAGACGATATGGATGTCGAGTCTACAGGCAGCTCCATGTCCCAAGAAAATGAGATGAGTAGATCCATCATTTTCTTGATAGTAGAAGAACAGCCCCAGGGAGCCCCTAGTTACCCCCAACCACACTTCCAGCAACGACCATCATGTACGTTATGAAAAAATAAAGACCATGCAGTCATCCATTGCCCTGATTTAGCAGCCTTCCGGCGCTGGTTCCCCATCAGACCTTGAACTGAACTGGACGGAACCTTCATATCAAGGATATTTTTTCTGATATGTCAGGTTAGTCATTACAAGAAACATTGTACTTATGCCTCACAAATTCATCCCATTATCGACATGATTAATTCTATAGAGAAGAGACAGGATGACCTTTAAGAATGGCATAAAAAGTACATCGCCGAGTCAATGTCCCCACCTCCGCAATGGTGTATCAAGCCTGATAAGACGACACACCACCAAAGGATAACCTCGGCCAAGCCTATGATAACATGCGGCCTATGTGATCTGAACGACACCGAGTAAACCAATGCAGAGAACTTAATCCCCTTGTAAACTGTCTCCGCATAGTCTCTTCTCTCCCTTAGAAACTTCTCTCCAATCAAGAGAATATTATGTGCACTTATTTCAAATTTGCTCACACTTTCATCATGCGTTTAATTGTGTACATCTCCCTAAGCTAAGATCGACATGAGCTGCGTTAAGTCTACACTCCACCAAAGAGGAAGACACACCTAAGCCAAAGATATAGAAATGGAGATAGAAGACAACCTCTTCTATGTCTGACCCTTTCCAAGCATCCACACCAGGAACAATGAGTAGCATAGAATCACACACTATCTACTCTATTGGCTCAGTGATACCATGCACCATCTGCACTGGCCAAAATCATGCACCAGATTCATGCCCGCTAATGGAAACATTTAGGCACCTCTACGGCTGGCACAATTTCCACCTACCGGAAATCGACCACCCTTAAGGGGAACCCAACCTTGAGCCCATATAGAATCCCATTACAGAGATGCTACCCCTGCCAAACACCAATGAAAAAATCCACCATATACGACTTGTATCTGCCCATAGTGGCGATAGGATGACTGCCTCACTCCCGTCCCAGGATTTCCACCATATTCCTATCACAAAAAACCAACATACCTCGCGCTTTTTCATCGATTTTCGCAAAAACCTGAATGTACAGGCTGCCATCGAACTCCTTAATGACACTCAACCTCTAGAGCAGCACCTAGTACAACTAGAGATTTTTGATGAAAATCGATGACAGTGGCTACTGTAGAAATTATATGCACTAAGCATGCATATTTCCAAGATCCACCTGATCTCACACTATTTAAATTTATGCAAGACACTGAATCTATTCCACTTGTTAATCTTTTTTCGGAAAAATTAATTGCACACACATGTGAAGCATAAACAAAAATATTCAATCGCACATAACATAGTTTTTAACCGGGAAAGCCTGAAGTGAAAACCCCAACTATATATTATGTAACATGGAGATCATATGAAAATCTCATACAAAGCATACAAAGCTTATCACAAGCTCTCAGTACAGTACAATCGTCATACACTAATCAGGACCAATCTTGCAAATCCATGCACCGATCTTTGCCTCCTGCTAGCCTGCCTCCACTGCGCAATCCAAGCTGATTACAAGGACCAATTTAATGTAATCCCACTCTCATTGACTGCGTGATTATCATTGGAAACTCCAATGTATATGTAGATGAAATTCATGCATCACTAGTAGTCACAACGGATAGACCATCTTGCCCTTTCACCTATCTCTCCACTTGGTCTCAACTGGAGCTGCCATGCACTGTAGTTAACTGTTGTATTGTTCAGTTGATTAATGAGTTATTGTTTGTGAATTAATTAACTAATTAATTCACTCCACTCTCACTAGTGTATCATTCAATTAGATTAGATACAACTAGCTCAACTGAGTCTAACTGAGTTAAACTGAATACAACTCCATGAACTACTCTTCCAACTCTGTCATAACTTCACCACTTTAGTTCTAACTGAGTCCTCCATGCATGAAATCCAGTAAACCCTTAGGAATTGCGTAATTCCTTCAGCCCACTGATTTGAAAAATCTGTTCACTAAAATAAAGTGCTCCAAGAGAATAAGTTGTTGTTTATTGTCGGATTATTATTAAGAGCTAATAATAACCGACATGCATCTATTTTTAGATCAACGATCTATAAATAGACTTCGCCCAATATTATAAAATATAATCTCATCTATTTTTCACATTTGACCAACCATCTACAAATAACCTCCTACTACATATAGAATATGCCCACCATGTCTAAAAATAGACATACACCTAAAAATAGCATGTGTGGGCCCCACCTAGTTTAGGTGATTATTTTCCAACTAGGATCAAGGATGATGTTTCAGGATTCCTCCTTCACTGTTTCTTGTTGCAATCTTCAACACTCCCTCTCAACAAGAAAGGACTGTCTCTGCATGCGACATGCAACTCCATGCATTCGCCCTACAACCTTTGCAAGCGCTCTGCAACTCCATGCATCTGCTCTGCAACTCTTGCTGCAACACTTCTGAAACAGAATAGCCTCCAAAAAACTGAATCAGTATAATGCATCTGTCATCAAAGTCTTCGAATTTTTCTGGTACCAACTGCACATGTCTTCAGGAACCACTGTGTTGTTGAACTCTGCACCCATGCACTCTGCACTTGCTGTCAACTCTGAACTGCGCTCCAGTATCTGACACTGTCACTTTGATCTGCCTGCATCAATCCAACTGATCATGCTACTACTTCTCTATGGGCACCTCGTAGACAGGTTCAATTCATGAGATCCACACCATCTCAATGAATCCTGCCCAGAAATTTCTTCTTGGATTATCCATGCATGTCACCCCACCTCTTACCTAGTGGTATAGCTGCATGCACTCCCTCTGCCCATCTGGCATGAAATTTCTCTGCATGAGTGGTTTATCCCACTCCATGATCCTCATCTTATGGTTGTTCCACATCCCGAGGTTCACTCTTACCTGCATGCAAATCTTGATCCCTCTCAAGCTTCAATTGCATGGCTTTCTCACACTTCCCAACAGTAGGAAGCTCCATAGAAATCCCATCTACTTCAAGTCTGTAAATATTCTTAGCTCGAATCCAACCTTCTTGACTTGTCTTGTCGCTTTGTACCAAAGGAAAATTTTTCCTTCACTAGAGACAACATCATAGCCTTTATCCTCTAACATTGCGACTGAGATTAAATTCTTCTTTAAACCTGGAACATGCACAACATCTTGTAAAAGAATGAGTTTACCTGACTCCCTATGAAAGGTAATGGTACCAATTCTGGTCGCACTGTATCATCCATTGTCGCCCAACTCAACATGCAACTGGAGATCTTTCTCCACCAAGTCACTAAAAAGGTTCACATCTCCCATCATGTGGAAGGAAGCACCACTATCAAAGTACCACCCCGATCCCAATGCACTAGAAACCATGCATGCGATCAATGAGAAGTCAAGTTCAAATTGCGAGGCAAGAGCCTCACTGGCTACAGCTCCAGTAGCCATCTTTTTCTTCTTCTTATGTGGACAATTAGTGGCTAAATGCTCATGTTCGTGACAGTGAAAACACTTCACTTTGGACATGTCATGCTCTTTGCCATCTTCACTGGCCTCATATATAGAATGGAATTTCTTCCCCTTCTTCTTCTTTACCTTGGCAACCAATGCACAATCATCTTCATCATCATGCTTTTATGAAGAGCCATCCCTGGTACTTCACCTTATCTCCTCCTGCACAAGATCCAACCAAAGTCGCTCCCAACTCGGCAGTTTCTCCCTTCCATTTACAGAGTCTTCGTAGCTATGCCAACTCTTTGGAAGCCCAAGGACATCCAATCTCACAAATACATCATCATCAACATTGACTCCTACACTCCCAAGCTCATCCCTACATTGGACAAACTTTGTCAAGTATACCGGAATAGTGTCATTCTTCTCCATTTTTATTTTTCCGATCTTGTCTTTAAGCGCCAACTTCCTCTGGTTGCCTCTGCTTTGGAAAAAATCTGTCAAAGCCTTCCACATAGCGTATGGAGTGTATTTCCCATGAAGTCTTGAGACTACATGGTCTCTCACACCTTCCAACAGAATCATCCTCGTCCTTGCTACTTTTTTTTTCCATGCGTCAAGTACTGCAGCATCCACCGAAGTGGGCTTAGGAACATCTCTCTCGATGAATTCCTTCAAGCCATTATCTTAAAGAACCACCTCCATCCTATCCTTTGGGGCTGCTCTTTAAAAGTTTCCACCTGGTGCCTCCTGCTCCAACCGCAACCCATTGAAAGACATTTCAATGTATACTCGATTTCTGCACTAAGAATCTTCTGTAGCAAATTCGAATTGTCCACCAGCACAAACTCACTTCACAATTGCAATCTTCAATCAACAATGCTCCGATACCATGTAGAAATTATATGCATTAAGCATACATATTTCCAAGATCCACCTGATCTCACACTATTTAACTTTATGCAAGATACTGAATCTATTCCACTTGTTAATCTTTTGCGGAAAAATTAATTGCACACACATGTGAAGCATAAACAAAAATATTCAATCGCACATAACACAGTTTTTAACCGGGAAAGCCTGAAGCTGAAAAACCCAACTATATATTATGTAACATGGAGATCATATGACAATCTCATACAAAGCATACAAAGCTTATCACAAGCTCTCAGTACAGTACAATTGTCATACACTAATCAGGACCAATCTTGCAAATCCATGCACCGATCTTTACTCTTTTCCAGCCTACCTCCATTACTTAATCCAAGCTGAATATGAGGAACCAATTCAATTTAATCCCACTCTCATTGGTAACGTGATTATCATTGGCAACTCCAATGTATATGTAGATGCAATTCATGCATGCTAGTAGTCACAACGAGATAGTCATCTTGCTGCCTATGTATCTATTCCTTTGGTCTCCACTCGAACTACATTGCTTTGTGGTTAACTGTTGTATTGTTCGATTAATGAGTTATTATTTGTGAATTTAATTATTAATTAATTCCTCCACTCTCACTAGTGTATCGTTCGATTAGTTAGATACAACTAGCTCAGCGAGTCTAGCCGAGTTATTGAATACAACTCCATGAACTACTCTTCCAACTCTGTCATAACTTTGCCACTTTAGTTATAACTGAGTCCTCCATGCATGAACTCCAGTAAACCCTTAGGAATTGTGTAATTCCTTCAGCCCACTGATTTGACAAATATTTTCACTAAAATAAAGTGCTCCAAGAGAATAAGTTGTTTTTTATTGTCGGATTATTATTAAGAGCTAATAATAATCGACATGCATCTATTTTTAGAGTAGCAATCTATAAATAGACTTCGCCCAATCTTCTAAAATAGAATCTCATCTATTTTTCACATTTGACCAACCATCTACAAATAGCCTCCTGCTACATATAGAATATGCTCACCATGTCTAAAAAGAGACATACACCTAAAAATAATCTGTGTGGGCCCCACCTAGTTTAGGTGATTATTTTCCAACTAGGATCAAGGATGATGTTTCAGGATGCCTCCTTCATTGTTTCTTGTTGCAATATTCAACAGCTGCAGCACAATGAGGCCCACAAGAACAGGGTCAAAGCGTCGTTCGACCGCCACATCACCCCTCACTCGTTCACCGAGGGAGAATTAGTCCTTCGCTATGATGTCTGAAAAGAGGCCTTAGGGCCAGGAAAGTTAGAAACCCTGTAGAAAGGACACTATGTCATCAAAAACTGCCTCCGACAGGGGGCATACATCTTGAAAAATCCCAACGGGACTTGCCTTACTGACCCCGTCAACAACCTTTACCTCAAGATTTCTACCCATAAGGTCCCCAACAACGTTTCCCCTAGAGTAAGAATACACAAAACCCACCTACTCAAAATTTTTGACCCAAAGACTTAGTAAAAAGTGCTCGAAGTATTACCATGGATCACCAAAACGAACCCTATTTCAGATTTGCTGATGGAGCAACAAGATGGTCCCAAAATTTAGCCGTTGCTGCCTGGGTCATCCACCAACCTGATCGATCACCACTATGTGAAAATGGTGTGTGTATCGACTCAGCAACAAATAATCAGGCAGAATATGACACCGTCATTGGACTTACGTGCGACGCCCTCCATCGAGGCATTCACCATATGCATATCTACCTCGATTTCCAGTTAGTAGTATCACAGCTAAACCAAACATTTGAGACCAGAGATACACATCTATTTAGAAAATATTTGCGTGCCAAAAGATTAAGCAAAAAAATTGATTACATCACATTCTCACATGTACCAAGGAGTCAAAACCAAACAGTTGATCACATAGCTAACAATATCCTAAACTGGAATGCATCTTGAATAAACCATCACACATAAAACCAAAAATATAGGCATCCATCAACATAACATAACACATAAACTGAAATAGGTGATACATCATGTAGAGCTGCAAAAAACATCTCTCATATATATATATATATATATATATATATATATATATATATATATATATATATATATATATATATATATATATATATATATATATATATATATATATATATATATATGTGTGTATCTGAGTACAAAAAATAGTGTCGCTGGCCCACTAGCCAGCCCAAAGATACAAAATTCATCAAAAATAAGGGAAGCATCCTCATAACGGGTGCTTTCCCTACGTACAAAACTACTCTAGGGGGGTGCCCTCTCCTAAGGGGCACCTGGACCCACCACTGCTCCTGGTACCACCACCAGAGCCGTTGTCTCCACCACGATCGCCACATGACGTAGAGTGGGCCGATAATCCCTCTCATGGGCCATCACCATCTCTAGCCAAACCTCCTCGAATTCATCCATAAAAACTCAAGCAGGCATACCCTGGGTCAAGCGGTCCACTCAACCCCGAAATTCCTCAAGAGCAGCCACCTGAGCTATCAATACTGCATTGCACACCTCAGACGCATCAGCACAAGCTTGCTTGGTTGCCACCCCTGCTGCAGCTGAGCTGCTACCCTCACTAGAAGGGCCAACACCATCTACGCCAGGTCCATTGGCACCACCACCCGGTCCACTTGCACCACCTCCTCCATAACCACCTCGAGGTCGTAGCGGAGGATCATGACCCACCAATCGGGCCACAGGGCAACCTGCCTCTCCAACATCTGCACGAGTAGTCGAAGAAATGTCAATGTCAATAAAAAAACACATAAGTACATAAATACTCAAACAAATTCAAATAAAATATATATATAATGCATACCTGCCGGTCCCCAAACATAACCGAAAGGGAGACCCATGTTTGGATCACCCCGGAAGTCCATCCCTACAGACGGGTATGGCAAGAACATCTGTGGATTGGCCTCAAAACAAGCCTCGGTCGTGGCATTCCAGTAATTCCCCACCATACCACCACCGCCCCACGGCATCACCAGAGCCCACCTCCTCGTTCGGGGCTCCTCTGGCCCCCCAATGGGCACCGCCAGAACTGGCCTTAGCAGCACCACTAACTCATACATAATGTTGCATAGTATGCTAGCGTACGTAAATGAATTCGACCCACATTGTACCTTGTTCAATTGCGACACCATGCCATCAAAACGAAATCGGGTGAAGTCAAAGAAATGCCCGGACCTCAACCGGCATAAAAATCCAACCTGAGGGCCTGATGCCTGATGCAGAGCAACTGACCCCGTCAGTCATATGATCACTGCTAGAGCACACCACTCTGCCACATCTGTCACTGATGCAATTCTGATGCATCCCTCAGTGTTATAGCATCATTTTTCACCCTTATGTGATTCATGATTGTCTCTTTGGCCTCGGGCACCCATTCCCACAGTCTTGAATTAAGTTCATAAAAAATAGTGTTTGAAATCCCATACGCAGATATGCCCAGACTTTTTCACGTGTATACACGAGTCCAGAGATACTTTTCTGCGTATGCCATTAAAATCATTAAAAAATATATAAAAATCCCTATTTTCGAGGCTGGGTTGATGGTTATTCCTGTAATTAAACCACCCCAGCCCGTGGCCAACTGTTTCCAACTGATTGAAACTACTTTGAGGGAGTATAAAAGCCCCTCATATGCATGGCCTAAGGGAGAGAGGAAAATTATAGATATTATACTCTGTTGGAGCCCAATTCAAGTCTAATTTCCCATGCCTCCTGCACTTCCCAGATTTTTACAGGAAACCCTTGCTTCCTGGAGATGTTCATCATCTTATATGTCATCTCGTGTGCACAAGTCTTGAAAGAATCCTAGCAAGGCAAGGGCGGGGCGGATCCAGACGACGGTCTGTTTGAAGATCGTGGAAGGATTCAGGTGATCTCTCCACCTTTCTATTATTGTACATGTTGTTCGTAATGAAGAAGAACCATCTTTTTTCCGAATTCACGTGTTAATATCTGCTTGCATATGTGAAAAGATTGTTAATTAAACATTTATTATTGTTTATATGATGTTTCACATGGATTACACTGAAATTTAGGAAAGATATATGATGTACAACTATATTTATGTGCATGTCTCTTCTTGATTTCCAGGTTGAAGAGGAAGAAGAGTTGCTGGGGGTTTGGACCCCGCGGGATCTACATCAAACATAGGATCTATGGGTGAGTTCTACAATCTACAATATCTAGTTTTTAGCATACAAGTTTGATTGTGTGAGTCTTTCTTGAATAGCATGCCCCGATCTGTGGAGGTTTTCAACCCAACGACCTCTAGGGAGTTATTTCCTGAAACAGAACTGGCAACTCCACTGGGGACCGCATTCTTGTGATTCCCCTGTTGGGTGGTTTCAGCTGTTTTAAAGGTTTCCGACAATTTTAATCATTATTTCCAGTCCAGTTAGTTTTTTCTCAGTCAGACTAAAAACTTGGCTTTTTGGCCAGGCTTGATCTTTTTATTTTTCATTATTTACTTGTCCATACACAAGTTTTCTTATACACAGTCGCGTATACACACAGTTTCTGTCAAAGGAAGTCATGTATACGCGGGTTTCCTTTTCCACAGTCACGTATGCACGCCTGTTGCAAAACTTCTGAGTAGCATATGCCTGAGCAAATTTTGAAATTTTTGATTTTTTGACTTTTGGGTCTTGTCTGCCTGTGGTGACCTGTTCCTGAAGTGTACTTTTAGTCTCTGGATTGTGTTGAAAGTGGTTATTGGTATTTTTCTCTCTTGTTTGGTTGAAGACCGGCTCATTTGGCAAATATTGTTTTTTCTAGTGCTTCCATTTCTGGCTCGAGTACCAAGATCTCTTTTTGGAGATTCCTGGTTGTTCTGCTTAATCAGGACAGAGAGCTCCTGCTCATATGCTCTTTCCTAACTTTATGTCTTGCTTTGCACTTTAATTTTTGCCTTCTTTTTGGTTTGTTTTCTTGAGTTCATCTGACTAGGTCTTGTTGCAATTTTTTGAAGAGTCATTTTCGGTTCTTTGAACTTTTGTTTGCTACAAGATTGTGCTATTATTCTGGGCTGAGTTACTGAGTTTCTTGCCTTCCTTTTGCTCGTATGAATCTTGCTACTAAGTGGCATTATAAGATTTGGAGCATTTTTGTTGGATTTTTGCTTGAAATTCGGCGATTGTTTGGCTTGGTAATTGGATAGTTTTCTTGGTCTTTTTGAAGTCTTCTTTTTATAAAAATAAAAAGCCCAATTTTTTTTTGTTTTGCCATTGCTTTTGTTTTGGTTTCTTTTCATCTTTTGAAGCCTTGTTGAGATTTTTACCTTCGGTTTCTGACTTGATTTGGGAAGGGAATTTTCATTGGTTTCTTTCTCTTGTTTCGAGCATATTTTGGCATCTTTATACTGAGAGTTTCTGATTTGGGAACTAGCTTTGTGGACAGCCGGAAAAGTGATAGAACTGAGGGATTCTTGAAAATTTCTCTTTGCTTTATTAGATTTTGCATCTTAGAGTTGGCATGCTCTTAGTAATTTTCATTAGGTGCACTTGAACATTTGTAGTCTTTTTCATAAATTTTGCGAGTGTGAGGTTTGATATCTGAAAAGAAAAAATACTCTTGTAGAACCCGTGTAGAAATTTCTTTTCATCGAAAGGAAATTACTGCATCTGCATGTAGTTTGGTTTTCATTAATTTCTTTTCTGCGTCACAAAACATCATGAGTTTCATTTCCATATTTCCTTGAATTAATATAACAACCAACTAAAATAAGCGCAATAATTTAAAAACAACTAGCAAGTTTTTTATTAAGTGTCATACATCAACTAGCTAGGTTGTAGGGCCTTGGATTAGGTGAGTGGAGAGATAAATCTCCAAGGCCGCTCAAACTAAAACATAAAAGTTTATTAAATGAGTGAAATCTAACACCATTAGGTGGATTGGGAAAGCTCTCCTCCAGAGAGTCAAGCGCGAGGGAAAGTGAAGGTTGAGAAGAGAGATACCCCCTCTCTGATTTGCTGGATCTTGCCTTAAGACCGTTCCGCCTGGCTGCTGACACGGATTGGTTCCCTTAGTTGCCATTCCTAGGTATCACACAAGTGACTGCGGGGGGGGGGGGAATACCGGTGGTACCTGAGGCAGACGTCATATCACTTCCAGCAATACTTCTGGAGGGTGCCCCTGCGAAGCTTGGGTACTTGCACTGGCAAAGGCTGTTGTTAGGAGGTCGACGTAACTGTTTCTATTACCTTCGCTAGTAGGCCTGGGCCGTCATTATCCCAGACTACTTTCGGGAGGTCCTATTTTTCGATTTCTTGTATTTTGGTGTCCGGTCCTAATCACCCGGAGCGGAAATACCTGAAGGTTGCTTGCTTGGTTGCATCTTAGGGATTTTTGTAGTGAGTGCTCTTTGCTCCTAGCTTGCTTAGATTTATAATTTTTTGAGTCTAATTAATCTGTTAAAGTGGCTGATCAAGCACCTCGTTGATCGAGGAGAATCCGAGGGTTATCTCCCGAGAATACTGAACCTTCTTCAAGAAGGCGTAGGAGTAATATAGCAGGTGAATATCACCCAGTGGTATCTGACGCAGCAGAGAGAGATCCTCCGCTAGGGCTTGAAGGTTCTATAGTTGGTTCTGGTGTTGGTTCTGAGAGGAGCACTCCGCTCACCTCGAGAGTCATATTTCCGCGAGAAGAAGAAGTATAAGTAGAGGAAGTAACTCAGCCTCCTGAGTCACTTCCATCTCCTCTTTCTCCTAATTCTCTGTTTGTTGTTGAGTACATCGGACCTGAGTCTGCAAGACCATAAATTCCTTATCCATCCCATTCATACCTTTCGATGGCCACGACTGGGAACACGGCTTCGGCTGTGAGTGCTGCAGGCATTCAGACTCCTGCTTCAGTAGAAGGAGGAGGCACAATTGCTATATCTTCAATTGCTTCTAGTGCTGCTGTGTTTGGCTCTAGCTCCACCCAAGCACAAGATTCTCAATCTGGTCCCTTTTGTTTTGGAATTCCCTTTAGCGGGATTCCTTCGTTTTACTTTTCCACTGCTGCGGCTGCATCTGCACCCATGTCCTCTATGGCTAGTGGGTCGGCTTCTTTTCAAGGGTTCCCCTTCGGAAGTGGGCATATTCCTAGTTCAAATCCTTCCTTAGGGTATTTTCCTTTTACATCCCAAACTCAGAGTTTTAACCCTTGGTCTAGAGGTCAGAGTTTGACTACCTTTACCAGTTGGAACCCTATATTTACAGCAGTGGGGGCTGGGAATCATTTTTTCGCTGGTCAACAAGGGAATGGTCCATTCACTTCGTCGAGTACTTATCAGGATTTTTCCCCTTTTTCTAATGCTTGGAACCCCTATCAGGGGGTTTCCTCTTCATTCACTACTTCAGTGGGGGAACTGGTCCGGTCTATGGTAACTCTACATTGGGAGGGGGTCCTTCTCCAAATGCTGGGTCACAAGGATCATCCTATGGCCCAACATTTTCTACGAGCTCTTTCTGGAAACCTAGTGCCTCATCAAATCTAGGTTATTCTTTTCAAAATGTTGGGAATCCATCCCACCAAGGATGGAACCCTCAGGCCCCTCCTCGTTTACCTTTTCTGGCAACTTTAAACTTGCCAGATTTATCGAAATTGACAAATGATCCAATCCAATATAGTCTGGGGTGGCCTTCAGTTCCTACCAAACTACCTTCAGACATTCCAAAGTTTGAAGGCAAGAATGGAGAGGACCCGGCTGATCATATCACCACTTTCCATCTTTGGTGTTCATCTAACTCCCTGATCGAGGATTCGATTAGGTTGAGGTTGTTTCAACGCACCTTGACTGGAAATGCTGCCAAGTGGTACATTGAGTTAACTGGGGGCAGTTTTTCTACTTTTGGAGATCTGGCTACTATATTTCTAAATCATTTCCAGTTGCTTGTTCGTTATGATGTCGGGACTGAACTCCTCGCCAAGTTTAAGCAAGACAAGGCAACCCACATTTTTTATCATATTCAGGAATGGCGGAGAAGGAAGAGGCTTATCAAAACTTATATTCCAGGAGAATTCCTCTTGGAATGGTTTTTGAAATCTTTGCAGCCAGATATTTCTAAAGATGTATCCCTTTCAGGGGTATTTTTTAGGAACAGACTATTTTCACGGCCCAACAGCTTGAATTTATATATTCTCAGTTTGGTGTCCTTCATAAGTATTTGCCTGACGCTCCCCACTCCAAATTAGACTTGTCCAAGACTAAACCCAGTCCTCATGGTGATGGACTTATTGGTTCGATCGATAGGGGTGCAGCTAACCTTCTTAGTCAATTGCAGCAGTTGTCTATACAATCTGCTTCCTCTGGTCAGGTTGTGCCCGCTGAGTCATCACCTTCTCAATCTTTGTCGGTAAATGCCGTCTAGACTTCCAACCCTAAAGAAAATCAAAAATTCGAAGGGAAGAAGAAGGGATAGAATAATAATAAGAAAAAGGGCAAGGATGGGAAGGGTAATGCAAATAAATCCAATGAGCATGTTGGTGAGGCTTCAAAGGATAAAAAGAAAGTTTAGTTTCCATGCAAGTTATGTACTAGAGACCATCTTACTCACCTTCGCCCTAAAATTTACGATGCGCAGCGCTTGTTAGCTCAAAATGGTCCTACTAGTTCCCAGGCTGTGTTGACAAACCCTTTTTCCCAAGGGAAACAATTATTTTTTGGTGAAAATCAAAATTCTGGGGCTTCCTCTAGGGGTACCCAGGAAGGGGAAAATCCGTCAAAAATATATATGATGAGTGCTCACGCGGATATCGCCACGAGATCCCGTGATTATGGCAAAACTGAGTCTTCGAAAGCTAAGGGTGCTCTCGATGGTACTGAGCCGCTTCATATTACGAGGCCTACTGTTGAGCCTATACCTCGGATGCTAAAAGCATCTACTCAACGTACAACAATTAATCCAAATGACAGGGCCTCCCAGAACTACTCTATTGTAGAAGATTTGGCACAGAGCCCTTGTGCTATGTCTTCTCTTGTGGTGCTCCAGTCTTGTCCAGCTCAGCGCAGTGCTTTTCTCATTGCTATTGGGGCTGTCGATCCAAAGAACTCTCTTGTGATTACATTCGATATGTCTAATTTTAAAAAGAGACTCCCGCATCATATGGCTTTTCATATCAAATCGTCGTGTCGGAAATTCAATATCTTTCGGGTTGTCGTTCCATCTGCTACTCTTCTGACTGAGTTTGATGGTCATTCTCACAGACCACATGGCATTATCCCAGCTTTGCCCATCTGTGTTGGGGGAAAAAATGTAAATATAGAGGTTGAGATAGTTGATGCAAGCTTGGAATACAACCTTCTGTTGGGGAAAAACTAGATTTATGAGATGGATGCGATATTTCGGCTTATTTGTTTCCCTCACGAAGGGAGGATTGTTACAGTTGATCAACTGGACTGTTCTCCTGTAGACCCGAATGCATCTGCTGAATCAACTATCCCAAAGGTGGATGATGCCAAACCGCCTATTGAGATTTTAGGGGTTGGGTTGTATTCTTCTTTGATGGGTACTTTCGATATTCCACCTCCTACCGTTCATATAAATGCAATTTCATCCTCCAGAGATCCTATTCGAAGAGAGTTCTTCAGAACTCATTATTTTTCGGACCCTTGGACCTTACCTTCCCCTACCTCCACATTAGCGGAAGGTCAAGTGGGTGGAATGGCATTTCCAATGTCTGCAGCTGAGATTGCTTACCAATCTATTATGGACTCTGCAGAGTCCATTCCAGCTTCTCTTTCTCCAGAGGAGTTGGATGGTGATGTGGCTTCGGCTTGGACACTTAGTTCTTCTTCTGCTTAGGATTTCCTTGATACCACTCTTCCATCTGAAGAGGCCATCCTAGAAGCTATGACTGGTATAGATAGACCGTGGGATGATTTGCATCATCGGTCTTACTTTTTACCTGATTTGAGCGCAGTTGAATCAATTTTTCCAAGTCATTTGTCTCGTGGTCCTGTTCACCCAGTCCTAAACCCTTTAGCACCAGCACAGGTATATTCTGAAGGGAACATGGCTGTGATTTCTCCAACTATCTCAATGAACATTTCTAGGGATCCCAATGTTATAGAGAATGTCTTCATCGGAGCTGAATGTTCCCCTGAAGAGATTCAGATTTACACTGATCTCTTTTAAGAATTTAGGGATGTGTTCGCTTGGTCTTATGAGGAAATGCCTGGTATAGATCCATCTATTGTCCAGCATGAGATCAAGACTTACGAAAATGTTACGCCTGTGAGGCAAAATATTCATCCGGTCAATCCTAGGAAGGCTGCAGCTATCAAAGCTGAGGTGGAGAAGCTGCTTAAGGAGGGATTTATTTTCCCTGTTCCTTTGACTGAATGGGTTTCGAATCCTATTCCCGTGGATAAGAAACAAGGAACAATTCGAGTTTTCATTGATTTCAGAGACCTTAATAAAGCATGTCCCAAAGATAATTACCCCACACCATTTATAGATCAAATTATTGATGAGTGTGCCGGTAATGAGATTTTCTCCTTCATGGACGGTTTCTCTGGATATAATCAGATTACTATCCGTCCTGAAGATCAGCACAAGACTGCCTTTATTTTTCCCTGGGGTACTTTTTCTTACAAGAAAATGCCTTTTGGTCTTAAAAATGTTGGGGCTACTTTTCAGCGGGCCATGTCATATGCCTTCCACGACATTAAACATATTATTGAGACATATTTGGATGATTTAGCTGCGCGTTCTTGAAAGAGAATGGATCATCTTGCTCACCTCCGTCAAGTATTTGAACGATGTCGTTTCTACAAGATTAGGCTGAATCCGAACAAGTGTCTTTTCGTGGTCACATCAGGTCGGTTATTGGGATTCATAGTGTCTACGGAAGGGATTAGGGTAGATCCCTTCAAGGTTGAGGTGATACTTTGGTTGCCTCCCCCATCTTCTATTCGTCAACTTCAAAGTATACAAGGAAAAGCTAATTTTCTTCGGAGATTTATCGTAAATTATGCTGAAGTTACCAAAGGATTTATGAGATTGTTGAAGAAGGGAGTTCCATTCTTTTGGGATGACTTCGCTCAGCACTCATTTGATTCTTTGAAAAAAGCATTGACCTCTGCTCCTGTATTGAATCCACCTGATTATAGCAGGGATTTTTTTTTGTATCTTGCAGCAGCAGAATCTACCATCGTTATGGTTCTGGTTCAGGAGGATGATGCTCTTGTAGAACATGTTATATACTACCTTATTCGAGGCTTGGTAGGACCTGAACTTTGGTATAATCCGATAGAGAAGCTGGCTTTAGCAGCTGTTCATGTTGTACAACGAATCAGACATTATATTCTTCTACGAAAAACTTATGTTTTGGCAGCAGCCAATCCATTTCAGTTTGTTCTCAGTAGGCGAGTGATTGGGGGAAAATACAATAGATGGATTGTGATTTTGCAGGAATTTGATCTTGAGTTTATGTCTGCCAAGTCCAGGAAATCATTGGTTTTCGCGGAATTAATCTCCGAGTTGCCCTGTGCAGAAGAGATGGTCTATGATGAATCCTTCCCGGACGAACATTTTTTTCTCATCTCTTCACAGGATCCTTGGTATGGGGATATCATTGTGTATCTTCAGATTGCGAAGTTTCCCTCTACTTTTTCAAAAGATGAGCGCCGTAAATTGCGTCACTTGGCTAAAAATTACTTAATTATTGGTGATGCTTTATACCGTCGAGGGGTTGATTCAATCCTGAGACGTTGCTTAACTCTCGAAGAAGCTAAGGCTGTGCTGAATGATTGCCACAGTGGAGCTTGTGGTGGTCATTTATCTGGGCTTGCTACAGCCCAAAAAATCTTACGTGCTGGATACTTTTGGCCTTCGATTTTCAAAGATTGTATGGAGTCGGTCAAAAAGTGTCATCCATGTCAAGTCTATACTCGAAAAATGCGCACTCATCCAGCTCCGCTTTTTCCAGTCATTACTGTCGGTCCCTTTACAAAGTGGGGTATTGATTATACTACTTGTAACCCGCCTTCGGCTAAAGGTCACAAGTACATTATTGTAGCGGTAGACTACTTTACGAAGTGGGTCGAGGCTATGCCTACTTTTGGGAATGATGGTGAGACTGCAGCTCTTTTTCTTTTCAACCAGGTTATTGCTCGTTTTGGTATTCCTAGAGAGATTTTCACTGATCATGGCAGTCATTTTCAGAATAGCATGATGGCTGAGTTGGCTCTAAAATTAGGTTTCCGGCAAGAGCATTCATCTCCGTATTATCCTCAGGCCAATGGGCAAGTGGAAGCCGTGAACAAATCCTTGAAGACCATTCTTCAAAGGACAATTAATAAAGCTCGATCCAACTGGCATATCATGCTGTATCCTGCACTTTGGGCATACAGGACGTCAGTGAAAACTGCAACTGGCTTTACTCCGTTTCAACTAGTTTACGGGCTGGAATCCATATTTCCCATTGAATGTGAGATTCCTTCTCTTAAGTTAGCTGTTGAGCTTCTTCCTGAAACTTCTAGTCTTGAAGAATGTCTCCTTCATTTGGAACATCTTGACGAGCAGCGGCGCGATGCCACCACGACGAATGAGGTGCATAAGCAACGAGTCAAAGTTCAGTACGATAAGGCGGTCAAACCTAGGGTTTTCTCGGAAGGCGACCTCGTTTTGGTCTATGCCCAAGAGAAGGATGCCCTGGGCGCAGGAAAGTTTAAGTCTATGTGGTATGGCCCCTTCATCGTTAAAAAAGTCCTTAAAAAGGAGCATATGCCTTGGTTTATTTTGAAGGAAATGAGTTGGCGGAGCCCAGAAATGGGCTCTATTTGAAAAGGTATTATGCCTAGGCTTCGGCCTGGCATTTTGCTTTTGTATATAGTAGTTTTTATTTTGTACATGTCTGGCTTTTAGGTCTTTGATGTGATGGTGATGTTTTTTATCTACTTTGGTAGGTTGTGTCGAATGTCATGAGTCATTATGGTTTCGCCGATGGTGCTAGTAGACACACCCGAAACTTGGCTTCCGTGGCTTGGGTGCTTCATCATCCATCCGGTCAGCTATTAGTATCAAGAGGAGTCTGCATTGGTCCTGCTTCCAATAATATAGCAGAGTACACTGCAGTTATTTATCTACTCTCGGAGGCAATATCTTTGGGTGTTGATTCGTTGGTAGTTTTCTTGGACTCCCAGCTGGTGGTGTCGCAGTTGAACAATACTTATCGGGTTCGAGATCCATTTTTACTCCGGTTGTTTTTTAGGGTACGTTTGTTACAAAGATCATTTCAATTTTTAACTTTCATTCATATTCCTCGAGCAAACAATTGGATGACAGACTCATTAGCTAATCAAGCAATTGATTGGCATATTAATCATTCCATACATTAAAATTTAATCATCAAAAACATCATGCATTTTTTATACATTTGTCACATCGCATCATAGATCGTTGTATATATATATCATCAGAGTGTTCAAAAAACTATACAAAATTTTGGATCCATAAGTCATACAAAATTAGGGCTTATGCCCGATCATGTTCAGTATAAAAAATATACAGTCATCTAGTAATCATGTCTATCTACTCCTGTGGTCCCTGCCCAATATTCATGTTCCTATAGAACACGATCGCAGTAGTGACACGGCAGAATAATCGCACCCAGTCACGTGGTACTCCCACTACCCGTCTCTGGATAGCCTCAGGTAAATCTTCCACAGCAGCCATAGGCACTTTGCGAGTCAAACCCTCCAAGTTCCTCTGAATAGCATGGAGGGTCTTGCCTGGGTCTTCAGTATCTGCCTCGCCTCTGCGGCGCTTGTGCTGTGGGTAGCCCTCAGGACGGATTGGTCCAATATCTGTATCATGGTCATCATAATATTGTAAGTCACTTTGAATCCAATCAAAAAACATGTTTTTTTTTCTCATTTTTTCACATATATTGAAAAAATCATCAAAAAATCATATAATTAAAAAATTGCAATCTCATCGATTGCGCCCCATGTCGTGCCAGGTGGAAGGACGAGGTCTGGATCACCACGAAAATCCATCCCGGCATAGGGGTAGTCCTCCACTGCGATGACTTGTTCCTCCCACCATTGAAAGAACTCATCATCCCAGGTGGTTCAGGGAACTTCACTTCCCCCCAGTCTCTTCATCAGATCAGCCCATCGGTCAATTCTTGGGTCTCTAGGGCTATTGATTGAGGAGCTCACTTTGGGTCGAAGCCCAGGAATCTTCTCAAAGAAGAATGTCATAAAAATGGTTCCATACCCGAAATGCTTTGTTTTCGCTTTCCGGATGGAGGTCAGTTGTTGCTTCATATTGGTTAACAGAGCTGTACACCAATCATACAGGTGAACTAGGCATTCCACAGCTATGCTCATCTGGGTCCTGGATGCCTGATGCAAGGAAGCAGATCCTGCTACCCTGCCGATGGTAAACATGAGAATCTTCATGTGCAGATCTCTCAAATATTTTATGGCAATCTGAGTCCCTACTTTTTTGGACCCCTCTACACAGTAGACATGGACATAGTCATCCACCGTAAGCCCTCCCAAAGGCTTTCCGTGCAAATCTACTGGGTCCCCCCTCCGTGAGAGTCCAGTAATGAAGTAGATGTCTTCCACCTCTATGTGTATAGGCATTTGGTCTATCACGAAGCAATCTTCTTCCGGTTCCCAGTAATTTACCAGCATTTCAAGCAACCAGATGTTACTTTTCATGTTTGGCATTTTGAAGAATTTTAGCAATCCGCAATTTCGGAGGATGTCGAGCGATTGTTGATCTTGCATCACTTCATTATCAATTGCACTATGCTCACGTTCCCTCCAAGTGATGTTCATCCTGAAAAAATTCATTTATTTGTTCATTAGATGCATTTTTTTTACATCACGGACTGCGCATACGCGACTTCCCTTACAGATAGTTGCGTCTTATACACAGGTTCGTCCATACGAACCCGCGTATGCGTAGAGCCCTAAATCGAAACAAATGTTTTTTACGGTGAAATTTCCAAATTTTAACTCTATTAATGGACAAAATTGATAATAATGATGGATTAAGAGCTTACCTGACTGATTCGACAAAGTTTCACCGCTGATTGCTCTTGTTTTGACGAAAGAGGGTTTTTCTCTAGAGCTCTTTTTCCCAAATCAGCAAGTAACAATGAACCAAATATGAGGTAACATGTGTATTTATGCCCAGAAATTGAAAATTTTTGCAAAAATTTGTTATGCCTATTTTTTCAATCTATCTTAAGCTGCATAACCCGGATGCTTGTAAGTGTCAAGATTGGTATATTTTCAGGTACATTTTGATGAAGTTGAGATTGTTCTGATTTTTGATCCATGACTGCTGACCTGTCATGGCAAGTATATGATCTTCACTGGCATATAGGTTAGGAAATCCATTTTCCGTTGCATTTTGCATACTAGCCTCCATTCTAATATCTTGCCATAGGGTCGATCCCATCTGGTCATGAGTATTTCACCCATTTCACTCACCGATTATTTAATCATGACTTGGTGGTAGAGCCTTCCTTTACATGGGCTTCCTAGTTAGTTCCTCGCTAGGACTTGTTGCCCATGTTGCGTTTCATGTAGGCTCGGGAGTCCTTTTTAGTCCCCCCATGACTTATGTGTTGAAGCTTCATTCTTCTTCTTCTTCACTATCATTTTTCTGGCTATTAACCTAAAGGCTCCCTAGTGTCATTGAGTTGTATTACTGCATTGCATATTGGCTACTTGTTTATCCTGGCCTTTAGCCGTCTTCATTTGGACTCGATGTTTAAGCCATATTTTGACCTTGACTTTCTGTACAAGTTAACCATTGCATGCACTTAGCTATCGCAACTTGACACCCTTATTACCCATGGATGGAACATTCCTTTGAGTATCGCTTACCAGTTTTTTCCACCTTGCATTGAGCATAGGATCGTTCCTATCCCAGGAACTAGAGCATCTGTTTCCTGATACTCCTTCTATCCATTGTACTATAGCATTATTTTATTCTTTTTCAGGCTTCTTATATGAAAAAGACAAAAAAAATTAAATATGACAAAAAGAGCGGGAACGGGATGTTACTTCATAATTTGATGGCAGTACAGTATCAGTTTGTCACCCTTGAACAAAGCACATAGAGTCATATATTTCCTTCATTTGGGATGGTTTTGGTCTTGACCTAGGTTCAGCTTTTTCCCTTGTTTCACTGGTCAGTCCTCCCCCAGTTAGTTATCTCTTCCAATCATATGGAGAGTTTGTTTTTGCCTCCTGCATAACAGACTTATACAGTGTCATTTTTACTGCCATGGTCATCATGAGTCGTGCTTTTGTTCAAAGGAAGTTTAACCAGAGTCGACCATTCTGCGGTGTCTCTTGACTTATTATTCAGTCGACCTCCCTGGTATTGTCAGTATCTTGTTCTATCACATCAGATGTTTAGTCTCTGCTCATGCTGGTTTGAGAAGGTCTCCATTGACTTCTTGCTGAAGGGTTTGTATCTTATCGACTACGACATATTGCTCTGAGAGTAAACCTAGAGCTGCACCCTGGCCCTATTTCCATCATTGATAGGTGACCTTGTGCTCAACATTTGATCATCATTATGGGTCTTTGACTGAGTGGTTTTCCTTGTGTTCGACGTCAGCATACATTATCACACTTGGGATTCGTGCAGTACCTTGATCTCCATTTGACCCTATCGGTGGATATCTCGCCTCTGTGTCAGCTTTCATTATTGGTTGGTTCAGAGGGTTTCTTCCGTGTGCTAGCTTCATCTTGTGCATGTCGAAAACGTACTTCGGTTTTGTTCCGTCACTCTGCTTCGTCCAATTCCTTCCAAATTTTGGCCTGCGGGTTACACTCGCGCTGGATTGATGTGGGATGCCTTAATGCCTTCCTTCCAGTAGATATTTTCCCATCGACTCTGACTCATTGCTCTGGGAATAAGGTCTAGAGTCTTTTGTCAGTACCTTAGGGTTTGCAGTCATCAGTGGCAGACTCTTCACTATCGACAGTGGGGATTCATCATTGCCTCCTGATTGGTAGATTCTTCCAAGTGTTCGACTTCAACTCATTCATTCGCACTTGTTAGATTGTACTAGGGCACCTTGACACTCATTTTCATTATCGGTGGGTTGTATCACATTTTTTAACGATATACATTATTTACCGGTAATCAAACGATTTATCACATGCTCGACTTCAGCTCATTTATTCCCATTGTGTAGAATTGTGCCATAGCGATCAGTGAAGACCTCGGGTTGCTTCAGCATCTTTCAGTTCACTTTTGATAGTCCTTTCAGTTTCTGCCAGTGATGCCGTCCACCTTTATATGTTGCAGTGTCAGTACAACAACATCCTATATGTTGGCTCCCGAGTTGCGTGACTGTACCATCTGTTCCACCCCTTATGATTTGGTACCTGGAGATTTAGTTACTTTTGTGATCAAACATCCATTTTCAGCTATGTACTTCCGGGCCGTGCTCAGTTGATTCATTATGTACTTTTAGTTCAGCTATACTTTTATACATTCTGGATCTATTCTGTAATTTCTATATGGATATATTTTTGACTGAGCATTGGTATGCCCGCCTTAGACATGAGTTGACTCTCTGTTTTCTTTCATTGGTTTTTGGCAGGCTGAAATCTGGTGAAGTCCTCTCTTGTCCTTGCGAAGTTATTTCTATGCACATAATACATTTCGGCCATCATGTACCCCTTCTGACCTCATATATTAGGGGGCATCTGTTATAGCATCATTTTTCACCCTTATGTGATTCATGATTGTCTCTTTGGCCTTGGGCACCCATTCCCACAGACTTGAATTAAGTTCATAAAAAAAAGTGTTTGAAGTCCCATACGCGGATATGTCCAGACTTTTCCGTGTGTATACGCGAGTCTAGAGATAATTTTCCGCGTATGCCATTAAAATAATTAAAAAATATATAAAAATCCCTATTTTTGAGGTTGGGTTGATGGTTATTCCTATAATTCAACCACCCCAGCCCATGGCCAACTATTTCCAACTGATTGAAACTACTTTGAGGGAGTATAAAAGCCCCTCATATACATGGCCTAAGGGAGAGAGGAAAATTATAGATATTATACTCTGTTGGAGCCCGATTCAAGTCTTATTTCCCGTGCCTCCTGCACTTCCCAGATTTTTACAGGAAACCCTTGTTTCCTGGAGATGTTCATCAGCTTATATGTCATCTCGTGTGCACAAGTCTTGAAATAATCCTAGCGAGGAAAGGGCGGGGCGGATCCGGACGATGGTCTGTTCGAAGATCATGGAAGGATTCAGGTGATCTCTCCACCTTTCTATTATTGTACATGATGTTCGTAATGAAGAAGAACCATCTTGTTTCCAAATTCAAGTGTTAATATCTGCTTGAATATGTGAAAATATTGTTAATTAAACATTTATTACTGTTTATATGATGTTTCACATGGATTACACTGACATTTAGGAAAGATATATGTTGTACAACTAGATTTCCGTGCATGTCTCTTCTTGATTTCTAGGTTGAAGAGGAAGAAGAGTTGCTGGGGGTTTGGACCCCACGAGATCTACATCAAACGTAGGATCTACAGGTGAGTTCTACAATCTATAATATCTGGTTTTTAGCGTACAAGTTTGAGTGTGTGAGTCCTTCTTGAATAGTATGCCCCGATCTGTGGAGGTTTTCGACCCAACGACCACTAGGGAGTTATTTCCCAAAACACTCGGTGAGAGGCGCCCCTCCACAGTGGCACCTCGAGAATCTATCTAGATTCACTCTCCGAGAAGAGAGTGGGTATCTCAAAGCCTCCCCCTGAGGTAGTAACTCGGTCACAAAATTGATATCCATCTCAGGGCATATCACCAGGTTCATCCCTCGCAGCACGAACATGTTGTGCCTCCTGTGCCAATGCTGTATAATGTAATGTAATAAATGGTCCTGCGACCGCAGGAACTCATTCTCAACAAATTTTAGAAGGCCCCATGCGGCCAACTGACGACACGCCCTAGAATAAATAGCTAGAGTAGTCCGGATCTCGGGTAAATCCTGCTCTCTCCACGTCAACTTGCCAACAACAAAGGCACCCATCAGAACTGAGAAAAACATCAAAAACAGACAAAAAATCTCAATTTTATGTCATCATGGCCTTTGCGCGCCTGTCCCTCAGATAAGCGCGCCCTCGCGCACCTGTGTTCTTCATAGGTGCGCCTTTGCACACAAAAGGAATGGAATAGTGCGCCCTCATGTGCTTGTCCCTCAGAATTGCGCGCAAAGGAAGCGCTCTTTTTCCTAGATCACCTGTGCAATCTAGGGAAAAAGTTACTCAGACGTTGTACAAACCTAATTTGTACAGCCCCCGACACCATCAAACTGAAGAAATTACAATGCAAGACATCATGAAAGTTACCTCGGCATAATATCGCTAGTCCCTGATACATGGGCAGACCGCAATGGAAAGAAAGGCTCTGCAAGAACCTCTGATCTCCCAAAACTTAGCAAGTACAAATGAACAGGATTAGGTCCATAATCTCATATTTATCACCCTTTTCAAGAACTTCTAAGGTCCATAACAGGAGATCATAAGGTCCATTATGCAAACCGTAAGTTGCACCATCATCAATATGGCATGACGAACAAAAGAGATGCCACACATTCGCTTTCTAGGAAAAAAAATTTTTTTAGCACCAGCAGGTATGCCCTCTCCCATCTTCCTTTTTAAATAGTTCATGCCTTTCAATAATATTTGATGAAAATAAGATGATTTCACTTGAGGTAGTTTTTTTTGCAGGAAGAACCTGCAAACCACTCACAACACCATCCACCGAAGGTTTTAGAGCAGGTATCATTCTACCCTCAGCATGATAGAGTCCTAGAAAACTTTGCATATCCTGACATCATTTCTCCACTAGAAATAAACCATAGGGTCCTCATACCTAACCGTGCTTATCATCATCTCACCCTGCATATGATAAACATCTGTGTTGGTCGGTAGAGCCTCCCCTCCATGGCACTCGTCACCCAAAGTAGACCATAAATCACAATAAGTGACACCATGGCTAGACCACTTCAGTCTGGGAAGCACCTCGTGCCCATCCATTCATCATGCACAAGGTCAAGTTCACCATTTAAGCTGACACCCTCTGCCTGGGTGACCAGGTTATACAAGTAGATTGAAAGCGCACCTCCATGCATCGCATTTGGCCCAGCATAATCCCATCTGCGACACTCCTTAATCCACTTCATCAACCCCACATATGAGACCAACCAATGGGGCCCCCACCCCTAGCAAAACATTGTCCTCACACCTTCAGTGAGCGAACCCTTTCATGTTTTGGGGTACCCGTCTCTGTGTTTTGTACAAAACAAACCTCATTATTTTATTCTTTTGGTAAGTGTACAAAGACCGCAAACGATGCACTTCGCCCCTTCACCCTCATATTTCATCTTTTACCCCATGGAAATAATCCCTCATTTCCCTTGGTCGGAGTACTTCACCCCCATGCACACACCATCCCGACATTCATAGTCGGTTCACACCCGCCCTAGAAGTCCTATCGACTCCAGGGATTTTCCCTTCAGAAATAACTATGACTGCCGCCAAGCTGCTAAAGTATACTCCGACATCGGGCCACTGAATCCCCATCATCTATTTTCAGTCACCTCTCACCAACATGCCTATGTTAAACCCATCACACCTAAATCCCCGACCCCTCAGATCGGTGACCCATGGTTCGATTAAGGCTTCCGTTCTGTCGACCTCTACACCTCCTTTCCAAAAAGGAAGAGGTACCTTGGATTACCCCTCCCCATGCAAAGGGATATCCTCGGGTGGCACTGTGGGAGACATCATTGTCCACAGATGTCATCTATCCTCCTGACATTCGACTACGACAAAAGCTTTCATGTCAGGATGGTATCGTACCTTACAACCATTACACTTTGATCAGATCCATCGAAGACCCATGCCTCCATAAGCGTCTTTGTTAACAATGCTTACATGGGAAGGTCCCATCCAATACATATGCATAAATTTTACGCATATGGGTACCACATTCCACCTATCGTCAAATAAAAAATGCCCCTGAGGGCATCAACAGTCATCGTCAACAACCGCCAGCATCACTACCACAGTAGTGACGCAGACAACACATGTATCTGCCAATTTTGTTTAACTAGCCATAGCATTACGAGAATGGGACATGCCCGCCTTGTTGAAATTTTGTATATATGTTGTATATCTTGTTTTCTTGCAGGGGTCCCTTAAGCCATGGTCATCTCGTAAATTGTGCAAGGTGTTGTCAAGTCCAATATTCACGCAGGCCTCTCTCTCTCTCTCTGCGCACGATACAGAAAAGAAACTATAATGTATTTCGGTTATACAATCCTTCCTAGACCTCACACATTAGGGGACAACTATTAACACTGGAAAATCGTACAACAGAAAATGACATTAATTAATTTCAAGCCAGAGGATTTACAGGGTAGGAACACATTATGGAATCAGGAAAGTATTTAAAATCTCTAAGGTTTTGAGAAAATCATATTTGAACTAGTCTTAAATGCTAAATTGTGCGCTTAATCCTTCGAGAAGAGTGAAATTTGCGTGCCTTTTTTCCCGATAAGCATGCATTCCTGAAAATGGAAAACTGTCGCTTTCCAGCACCACACAAATCAAAGGACAATTACTCCTTATATGAAACCGCCTAGGTACAGCCACCAATGCCTCCTTAGACACTATGTGAGCACACAAAGGAATATTTGGAGCACACAATGGAATCATACCTCTCCCTTGAGTCACCATCCATCATGTACCAAGGGAGGGAAGGAGGATTTGAAATCCCCTATATAAATCCACCAAGAGATGAAGAATGGGTGATCACATTGTTATGTTGGCCAGAATTTCCCAAGCAATACTAGCAGTGTGTGACCCGGAGTTGGAGATAGAGGGGACTCGATTGTTGGCCACCCAACAATCCTAGTCCATCAAAGTAGAGAGAGAGGGAGACTGCATTAGAGGTAGAGCTTGGAAAAGTAACATCCTTACATCGAGACCTAGAACCATTGTCTAGGGGCCCTTTGGGAAGTGGGTAAAATTTCTTCTCCATTTCAAACGTTTAATAAGAAGAGGCAGTGAGCCATCGTTTGCATTATTATTGTTTTGACTCTCTTCAATAGCTTCTGTATATTTGTGTTTTAGTTTTTAAGTTTACTTTGAGCATACATTCGCATATTTTTCCCTCTAGATTATATGATTTTGATCTCCACCACTTTCTGCCTGTTACCAATAGTTTATAGGGGTAGACCACGCCCCTTAAACTGGTGAAATTTCGCACACCCATGCGTCAAATCCACCACAACACCACCTCATCACTATCACTAACACAATGGTGATCATGATGGGACCTTTGAGTCAGTGACAATCTAAGTATCCCTTAGGACTTCAAGAACCCTTATCAAGTCATAGAGCACTCAAGTTGTCAGCCATAGAGTACACTATGCTTGTTTCACCATCCTCGCAAAATGATGACTAAGCTATAGGACACTCTCACAAACCATAGGGCTACATATAGGAACTCAGAAAACCCCAAAACATCCCTAGATTGGTTTTTGTCAGTTATTGACGGTGGACCATAAACATACATCCTTAAAACATCAAGAAAATATCCACCTGGCAACTCCACTAGCCTCTAGTAGGTCTATTACTTCACTAGTTCTCATTAGACTCCCTGGGATTGTCACAAATCAACCCTAAGAATTTTATGAACCCAATTATATACTGTGAAAGTTTTCCAAACACTAAGAGAGGTCAACCTTTGGAAAACAGTCTTAAAACTTTCAACCTCTTTAATTTTTGAGTTTGAAATCTGGCTTCACATAGGATCAATACCAAATCTCATCCGGACCCAAACCCTCCCAACATAGTTGATGATCCAGAGAATATTTTGTGGCAAACTTCTAGATCTGGAAACTTAACCACTCTTAGGACCATTCATAGAGCAAGCTTTGTACCTGAACATCTTTCAGCTTTGCAAGATCCCCAGTTTGACTTGTAACATACAAAGAACCTCTTCAGGACCAGGTCTCAAACTGATATTGACCAGACTAACCTTGAACCCATAGATTTGCAGCAGAGTTCTAGTAGAGAAGCCTCTCCTTCCACACCACCTGACTTTCAGCTTCTCCATCACTTCAACTCTTTCCATACCAAATCTATTCAAAATCAGTTTGTTGGTCTAAGTACTTCCACCACACCCATCCATACCACCACTGTGCAAACCACTCCACTTCATCATATACCTCCTTTCACTAACCCTCCTCTTATAAACCCTCCATTAGCCCCCATCATGGCAGCTCGGTATGCCCCCTTGGTTTTACCTCAATCTCTAGTGCCTTTTCCAAATGGCTACCAATCCAAGATCCCTCATTTCACGGGAGCTGAATATATCACTGCCCAACAGCTTGTAGATAGGATAAATGATGCATTTGATTACATGGAAATAGAAGAAGAAACCATTAAAATGAGGATCTTTTCACAAAGCCTAGGAGGAGAGGAAAAAAATGGTTCAAAGCATTAAATCCTAACACAATACATGATCTCCCTTCCCTCTACCAAACATTCATGAACAAGTGGGAAATCAAGAAAAATCCCCTCCAAATCCTTTCTGAATATAAAAATATTAAGAGGAATGTAGGGGAAATTATACAAGATTATTGCACCAGGTTTAACAATTTCTACAATGCCCTCCCACCTCACATGAAACCCCCACAAGGCCTAGCACTAGTGAAATTTCCTGAAGGCTTTGATCCAGACATGACATTCTAATTAAGAGGAAGGGACCCTGAAACATTATAAGAAATGAAAAGGGAAGCTATCAGTGTAGAGGTCAACTTGATTGAAAATAGAGCTAGGATTAGAATAGAAAAGAGAGTAACCTACAAAGACAAAACCATGCCCTCAAACTCCTCATCCGATACTAAAATGGACAGCCTAATGAGAACCATAGAGAGAATGATAGAAAGGATAAACTTGAATGAAAGAACACCTCCTAGGGAAATCCAAGCTAATCCCCAAAACATAAATAGAGCTCAAAACTTCAGAAGAGACATTCCTCAAATCAAACAAAGGGAAAGTGATCAACAAATCAAACCTCCCTTTCAACAAAATTGTGTAGATGAAGAAGAAGGATAAGTTATAGAACCTGAAGAAAGCCATATAAACCTAATAGGTTCTGATCATGAAGATGATTTTTTTCTCACCGAAGAAGAACAAGGTTTCTTTTCATCAGATCAAACTGACACAAACCATGAGGATTCTGAAGATTACCGCTTGGGATTTGAAAATGCCATAATGAAAGTCCATAGGCAATATGACCTTAGGAGCTAAAAGGACCTAGATTCTCCCAATAAAAGCCAAATAGTGGAGAAATTATATACATGAAACATGCATATGTCCTATATTCCCCTGATCTCACAATATTTAACTTCTTGCAAGATACAAAATCATTCCACTGTTAATCTATTGCGGAAAATTAATTGCACACACATGTGAAGCATAAATAAAATAAATCGCACATAACACAGTTGTTTTTAACCGGGAAAGCCTGAATCTGAAAAACCCAACTATATATTATGTATCATGGAATCATATGACAATCCTCATACAAAGCTTATCAAGCTCTCAGTATAGTACAATCGTCATACACTAATCAGGAGCAATCTTGCAAATTCATGCACTGATCTCTGCCCTCCTGCTAGCCTGCCTCCACTGTGCAATCCCTGCTGAAGAATAAATCTGAATGAAATTGAATTACCCTTCCTTGACTATGAAATCCTCATTGGAAACTCTAATGTGTGTGTGATTCAATCAATGCATCACTATAGTCACAACAGATAGTCCATCTTTCCCTTTCACCTATCTCTCCACTAGGTCTCCACTGGAACTACCATGCACTATTGTTAACTGATGTATTGTTCAGTTGATTAATAAGTTATTATTTTTGAATTAATTAACTAATTAATTCACTCCACTCTCACTAGTGTATCATTCAGTTAGACTAGATACAACTAGCTCAACTGAGTCTAACTGAGTTAAACTAAATACAACTCCATAAACTATTCTTCAAACTTTGTCATAACTCTGCTAGTCGAGTTCTAATTGAATCCTCCATGCATGAACCTCCAGTTTCCCTTGGAAATTACATAATTCCCTCAGTCCATTGATCTACCACATCTGTGCATTGAAACAAAGTGCTCCAAGAGAATAAGTTGTTGTTTAGAGTCTGATTATTATTAAGAGCTAATAATAATCGACATGCATCTATTTTTAGATCAGCGATCTATAAATAGGCTTCGCCCAATATTCTAAAAATAGAATTTCATATATTTTTCCAACTTGATCAACCATCCACAAATAGCATCCTGCAACTTCTAAAATATGATCATCATGTCTAAAAATAGACATAGTCTAAAAATAGACTTGCGCCAAAAATAGCCTGCGGGCCCACTTAGTGAAGGCGACTCTTTTCACTAAGCTCATCATCTTGTTGAATCTCAACACTCCCTCTCAACAAGATAGGGATTATCTTTCACCCCGATCCTGCCTCTATGGTATTCGAATTTTCTCCTGGTGAGCGCCTTCGTCAGAATATCTGCATCCTGATCCTTCGTAGGAATGTACTGAAGCAACATGATCTTTCGCTGCACACAATCTCTGATATGATTATACCGGATATCAATATGTTTAGATCTATCATGAAACACATGATTAACCGAGAGTTTAATGCAACTCTGATTATCACAATGTATCACTGTGGGATCTAAATGTGAACCAAACAAACCAACCAGAATCTTCCTCATCCAGATAGCCTCACATGCAGCTTGACTTGCTGCCATGTATTATGTTGCCGCTGAACTGAGTGCCACGGATCTTTGTTTCCTGTTGTACCAAGAAACTGTCGTAGATCCGATACTGAAAATCCCTCCTGATGTGCTCTTTCTATCTGTTGGGATTCCTGCCCAATCTGCATCCGTGAAGCAATGCAACTTCACCTCATCTGTCTGTCTGTACCATAAACCATACTTAGATGTGCCCCTGAGATATCTTAGGACATGCTTTCCTGCCTTCCAAAAGAGCTTAGCAGGCTTAACCATCGCTTGTGAAAGCTAGTTCACCACATAGCATATGTCTGGTCTTGTATTGACTAAATACATGAGCGAACCCACCAATTGTCGATAAACAGTGGCATCCACTACCTCTGCCGATGTAGCATCCTCTTTCTTCCAATTTCCTGGAAGAGGAGTGTCGATAGGCTTGCAGCCTTGCATGTGAAACTTCTCCAGTATCTCCAGGGCATACTTGCCTTGAGACACAAATAGTTCACCTTCCCGCTGCCATATTTCCAATCCAAGGAAATAATGAAGGAGGCCCAAATCCTTCATCTCAAAATCCTTTGCAAGATCTGCCTT
The DNA here is from genome assembly GCA_034641835.2 of Pinus albicaulis. Taxonomy (NCBI): domain Eukaryota; kingdom Viridiplantae; phylum Streptophyta; class Pinopsida; order Pinales; family Pinaceae; genus Pinus; species Pinus albicaulis. The sequence goes on along the minus strand of CM076582.1, from coordinate 308,840,593 downwards.
GCATGAGTGTATCAACTGCTCATCACCCGTTAGTATTAAATCATCAACATAAAGAACAATGATTAAAATCTTACCCTCCACAACAATATAGTACATGTATGCATCCTCCTCACTCTTGGTGAAGCCAAGTCCAGTGAAATAGTTGTCAATCCGAGTGTATCAAGCACGTGGTGCTTGTTTAAGCCCATACAACGCTTTTTTGAGCCTGCACACATGCGAATCACTGCTAAAGATCTCAAATCCTTTGGGCTACTCAATGTACACCTATTCCTAAATGATCCCATTAAGAAACACAGTCTTCACATCCATACATTCATCTGATGAATGTGCCAACCCATATGTGCTGCGAGAGCAAGGATGGTCCGTATGGAATAATACCATGCGACAGGTGCAAAGGTTTCTTCATAGTCAATCCCCTCAATCTGTGAGAAGCCCCAGACAACAAATCTTGCCTTATACTTCTTGATGCTCCCATTAACGGCTTGCTTTACCTTGTAGATCCATCTTGATCCTACAACTAATTTTTCCACCGGCCTTGGAACAATCTCCCAAGCACTGTTTCTGAAAATGGAGTCATACTCCGCCACTATGGCATCTACCCATGTGGGCTCCTGCACTGCTTATTCAAAAGAATATGGCTCTCTCACAATACACTTGCTCATAAGAGCCATGTATCCAGTAAATCGGTCAGGTGGTTGTCTCTGTCTACACTCTGATGTAAGGACTCCTACATTCTATGCTGCATCAAGCTTCAGTGTCTCAGCTTCTGTGGTACGCTTTCTTCCTTATCTAACATTTGGTTGTGCATGAGTGGAATCCTCCACTCCATGAATCTCCTCCTGTGGCTGATCCACATCCAGAGGCTCATCTTTCATAACAAGAAATTCCTTCACTGCATGCAAGTCTAGCTCCCTCTCAAGCATAGCTTGTGCAACACCCACGATTGTTTTGTTCTTCCTCTCCATGACCCCATTCTGTTGTGGGTTATGAGGCACTATGAGTTCTCTTCAAATTCCTTCTTTGTTACAGAAGTCTTTGAATTCGCCCGAGATGTATTCACCACCATTATCGCTCTGTAGAGCTTTCACTTGCTTCCCCGACTCCTTCTCCACCAATGCTTTGAACTCACAGAAATTTGAGAACGTTTCACTCTTCTTCTGCATGAAGAAGATCCAGCATCTACGAGAATAGTCATCAAAAAATATAGCATAATACATGTGTTTTGCTGTTGAAGCAATCGAGAAAGGTGCACACACGTCTGTGTGAATTCTCTCTAGGATCACCGAAGCACGGTTCTCCTTCTCATGAAATGTGGTCTTCACAAACTTACCCATAGTACATCCCTTGCACTGATCTAACTGCGCAAGAGTACCCATGGGAAGTCCAATAAAAATTTTCTGGAAAATCTTTAAAGTGCCATGGTGAAGATGGCCCAATCTCCTATGCCATAATTCACCCTCATCCCGGCTCACCACTTCTTCTGCTTTTCCCACCATTTCAGCACAGCCATCTACCTCCAACTTGTAGAGATTCTTAATTCTAACCCCTATATTCTTGGTTTGACCCGTTTTTTTATGTCAAAGGAAATTTTTTCCCTCGCTAAAAACAACATCATAACCTTTGTCTTCCAGCATTGCGACCGAGACCAAGTTCTTCTTCGGACTTGGAACATGCATAACATATTTCAACAAGAATGGATTACAGGACTCCCTCTCAAAGGTAATGGTCCCAATGCCAGTCGCACTGTACCGACCATCATCACCCATCTATATATGCATCTGGAGGTCCTTCTCCTCCAAGTCACTAAACAACTCCTTGTCTCCCGTCATATGGAAAGACGCACCACTATAAAGATACCACACCGATCCCATAAAACTTGAAACCAAGCATGCGATCAAAGAGAAATCAAGTTCAAATTGTGAGGCTAAGGCCTCTCCATCTGTAGCTCCAGCAGCCTTATTTTTCTTCTTCTTTTGCGGACAGTTAGTAGCGAAATGCCCATTTTCATGACAGTGAAAACACTTCACTTTGGACAAATCCTGCTTCTTTCCTTTAGCTTCAGATTTTGAAGGAAATTTCTTCCCTTTCCCTTTCCTTGCTTTGGCAGCCAAAGCAAAATTCTCTTCATCTTCATTCTTCGATGAAGAGCCATCCCTGGTACCCCGTCTTATCTCCTCCTGCACAAGATCCGGCCAAAGTCGCTCCCATCCCGACAGTTTCTCCCGTCCATTAACAGAGTCTTCGTAGCTATGCCAACTCTTCGGAAGCCCAAGGAGAGCCAAGCTCACCAAGTCTTCATCATCAACAGTAACCCCTACACTTCCCAGTTCATCCTTGCAGTGGACAAACTTCGTGAGGTATTTTGGAATATTGTCGCCCTTCTCCATTTTTATTTTTCTGAGCTTGTCTTTAAGCGCCAACTTCCTCTGGTCACTTTTGCTTTGGAACAAATATGTCAAAGCCTTACACATTAAGAATGGAGTGGCGTTCCCATGAAGGCTGGACACAATATGGTCCTTCACACCTTCCAACATAATTCTTCTCGTCTTTGCTGTCTTCTTTTGCCATGCGTCAAGTAATGCAACATCGCTAGATCCCGACTTAGGAACATCGCTATCGATGAACTCCTTCAGTCCATTATCCTCCAGCACCACGTCCATCCTTTCCTTCTAGGCTATGTAATTCGAGCTCCCATCAAGGGCATACTCCAATCGCAACCCATTGAAAGCCATTTCAATGTATACTCAACTTCTGCACCAAGAATATTTTGTACCAAATTCGAATTGTCCACTAGCACAAACTCACTTCACAATTGCAATATTCTAGAATTAACTTGGCTCTGATACCATGTAGAAATTATATACATTAAGCATGCATATGTACTAGATTCCCCTGATATCACAATATTTAACTTCTTGCAAGATACATAATCATTCCACTGTTAATCTATTGCGGAAAATTAATTGCACACACATGTGAAGCATAAATAAAATCAATCGCACATAACACAGTTGTTTTTAACCGGGAAAGCCTGAAGCTGAAAACCCCAACTATATATTATGTATCATGGAATCATATGACAATCCTCATACAAATATTATCAAACTCTCAGTACAGTACAATCATCATACACTAATCAGGAACAATCTGTCAAATCCATGCACCAATCTTTGCCCTCCTGCTAGCCTGCCTCCACTACGCAATACCTGCTGAAGAATAAATCTGAATGAATTTGAATTACCCTTCCTCGACTGCACAATCCTCATTGGAAACTCTAATGTGTGTGTGATGCAATCAATGCATCACTATAGTCACAATAGATAGTCCATCTTTCCCTTTCACCTATCTCTCCACTAGGTCTCCACTGGAACTGCCATGCACTGTAGTTAACTGCTGTATTGTTCAGTTGATTAATGAGTTATTATTTGTGAATTAATTAACTAATTAATTCACTCCACTCTCACTAGCGTATCATTCAGTTAGACTAGATACAACTAGCTCAACTGAGTCTAACTGAGTTAAACTAAATACAACTCCATAAACTACTCTTCCAACTCTATCATAACTTTGCCACTTGAGTTCTAACTGAGTCCTCCATGTATGAACCTCCAGTTCCCCTTGGGAATTGTGTAATTCCCTCAGTCCACTAATATACCACATCTGTGCACTGAAACAAAGTGCTCCAAGAGAATAAGTTTTTGTTTAGTGTCTGATTATTATTAAGAGCTAATAATAATCGACATGCATCTATTTTTAGATCAGTGATCTATAAATAGACTTCGCCCAATATTCTAAAAATAGAATTTCATCTATTTTTCCAACTTGATAAACCATCCACAAATAGCATCCTGCAAATTCTGATATATGATCATCATTTTTAAAAATAGACATAGTCTAAAAATAGACTTGTGCCAAAAATAGCCTACGGGCCCACTTAGTGAAGGTGACTCTTTTCACTAAGCTCATCATCTTGTTGAATCTCAAAAAATAGACACCGCTATTGGGAAAGTACCTGAAAACACCCCTAATAAAACAACAGAGAATGTCAACACTATGGCTAAGAAGGCTGACCCAAACAAAGGAAAAATGAGCCAACAAAACAATGACTCAAGCTGCCCTAGTACCTCCAATAGTGACCCTGAGAAAAATATTTTGTCTAAAGCCCCAAATCATAATCAAAAAATTAAAAATGTAGAAAGATTCATGACTTATAAAACTAGTGTAAATATGTCTAAAAGACAAGTACCTTTCAGCTTTGAGGGAGAGATTTCCAAAATCAAGATAATTATGCCTCTCACTGAACTAGTTACTCAACAAGTGTATAGGTCTCAAATTTTGAAGGTACTGAACATAGGAAATGATGCTGACACTTTACACTTGGCTGATGACACATATAAGTTGTTGTTTGGACCCAAAATAGAAGAAAAATATCAAGAAGGAGCCATTCCCCCTTTCTATATCAGCCTAAACATACATGAAAAAATCTTACATAATGCCATGCTGGATTCTAGTGCCTCCCACAATCTCATGCCCAAGGTTGTGATGGAGATATTAGGCTTAGAAATAACTAAACCTCACAAAGAGCTGTACTCCTTTGATTCGAGTAGGGTCAAGTGTTTGGGCTTGATCAAGGATCTTTGTGTCAATCTGGCACAAGTGCCTGCTAAGAATATAGTCATGGAAATAGTAGTGGCAGATATTCCCCCCAAATATGGCATGCTTTTATCCAGATCTTGGGGAGCCAAGCTTCAGGGAAACCTTCAACTAGATATGTCCTATGCTACCATCCATGTTTTCTGTAATGTTCCTAAATTAGCTTCAACTAATTGGAACATTAATTTTGCCTTGTTTATTTCTGCATTTCATGTTTGATGAATAAAATGTGAAGGAGGACATGAAAAACTCCTTAAATCAAAGGATAAATCCATGCCCAATGTGAAAAGGGATAAATCTAGGCCTTTGAAGTAAAATCCACTTGTGTGTGAAACAGGATTGAGACATTTGATTTGGTCAACAGGACCAAATCTTAGTTCTGTCCAAATTCATTGAACCTCCTAGACAAACTGCGCAGTTCTAGAAGGAGGGCATCCAATGTGAAAGGGGTTAAGTCCATTGAAGTGGTTTAGGGTTTGTGCACACCTTCAAGTTATAAAAAGGAGGAGAGGGCTCATGTAAAGCTTGTTGAAGGATTTTCAAAATATAGATTGCTTGAGCAACTCTAGTCTCTTGGTTGTTTAGCCTAAGGGAAGAGGATTTCCTATTTAGGAATCCTCCCTCCTTCCTTGAGTAGCTCATGGAGGAGAATGCACTGAAATGAGCCACTATCCGGAATTTTTTCCAAGCTCCATCTATTAGTAGCACTGGTCCTGTTGAGGATTTTGCAGTTGCTTGATTTGCAGTAAGTGGCAGTCTAGATCTGCAAAGATCTAGTTGTTTTGGAGAAGATTTGTCTAAGGGAGGTTGTCTTGTGACCACTCGGAAGAGGATCTCTCTCTTATTTGTATTAAGATCTATATTGCATAGCATGTGATTCATTTTTATTGACCTACTGCGCAGTCCCTCTCAAGAACTGTGTTTTTTGCACTTGGGGTTTTAATGTTAATTTAGTTTCTGTGCAATGGAAGATCTCCAGTGATTGAGGCTTGCCTCTCACTTTGTAAATATTTGAAGTAGCTACTGTTATAATATATTTCGGATCTGATCTCTATTATAATAAATTCATCTTCAAAAATTCTGTGTATTATGCAGTTTTGTAGCTTATAATTCAGATCTACACTTATTCATGCAGTATTTTGATGAAATCCCAAGGGGATCTTGTAGAGGAGGCTAAGTAGTTCCAGATCTGGTATGGATCTGATTTTTCAGCCATAGATCTGTCATTGATCTTAGTTTTCACTTACATCAACTGAAACCCCTGAAAAATAACGTTGATATAGTCTGCAGTCTTTTTCCTATGTTGCAGCACCTCAATCTTAAGGGATATTTCATGTAAATCTCTGTTTTTCTTAGATATTTTGCTTAAGATATGAAAAAAATCTTATTTTATAATGATTTTTTAATATTCCAACCAATATCTTCAGCAAATCACGCTGCCTGAGCTTCAGTAAATTTTGCATATTCAAAGTCATGGGGATTGGGTGTTTTTCTTGACTAGTCGAGAAGGAGGAACTGTTTAACATAGAAAAACTTATTTTTTTTTCTAAAATTAGACATGGGAGTCCCTCATAACCCTATATATCATATAAAACCACTTTCCCACCTTATTTTTACGCAGAGCTCTGATTATAATCGTTTTTGGGCCTAAATCCTCACTTTTCCCCAACCCTTGGTTCATAAAACGTTGTATAAATAATTTATGTAGTTCAAGACATGTATTTATATCTATTGAATCTTTTTTTAAGCTTATTCATCAGTTAAAGACCGTTATACAGTTTCCAGATTGATGCAGTCCCTTATTTCGGCAGTTTTCAAGGCAACTAGGTTTGGGAGAACTGTTCAACCCACCTAGTTTGATTTGCTACCGATATCCTCTTGGAATTGGGTTTTATATTATCATATCTAAGGGATCCAAGATTTTATATCAGATCCCCTCTTGGAAATATTAGCTCTTGACATAGTTCTATAGACAGAGTCTGCTAGTGGGCCAGCTAGCCTCTGAGTCTCATCCTTTCTTGTAAAGGTGACATACCCGGTAAATGCCCCTATAGTAAATCTCTAGAACAGTTCAGTTGTTGATTTTTAATGTTTTTGAAAAAAAATGGAATATAAATTTCCGGATTCATGAGCAGTTCCCAATTTGGAACATTACAGTGGTATCAGAGCATGATCTCTGGCATAGCCTGTGAGATCAAGCTATCAGTGAACTAAGAGTAGAATCAGAGATGAGATTGATAGAGGATGAGATTACTCTCATAACTTTTTAGATCAGAGAAGGGCCTCTCCAAGGAGGTTCAACCAATGGAAGAAGAAGGGTGCAGTGAAACTCCAAGACAGTTTCAAAGTGGAAGAAGCTACAGTCAAATTCCTAGAGAATTTCAAGAAGATGGAGAAGTACCCAGTACTTCTTATGATGTGTGCAAGCATTCAGCCACAAAATATGATTTACAATGTTGTCTCACACCTACTTTCTTGTTGAGAGAAAGAGGAGAAGGAGGAATGATAGAAAAAGAGATCCCCCTACTCTTTTTCCAGACCTTGAAGGGTATTCAAGAAAATATCAAGGAGGTTGAGGGGGGTAGAGACTTGTACCAGCGCTGGCACAACCTTGGAGGAGCAGCCTTCATGTTCAATGGTGGAAGACTACACAGTTGCAGAAGAATTTCTTGCTTCTACATTTCACCAAGGTATGGTCAAAGATTCATCTGTTTTCATTTCATCCCATTGCATGGAGAGATCTACATTCCTATGTGTTGTTGATCTAGAACAACAGAATTACACTGTGATGTGCAAGAGAAGTAAGGGAGGAATAAGATATTCCCTTGGAGATATCAAGGGGGCTGCATTTCACAAGCCCTTGAGATGGAGAAGGTGCAAAAGCATGAGAATACCGAGAGAATATGGGGAAGAGGGCCAATCTCATTCCTATCTATTGCAGAAGGTTGATGCACCTAAAGAGGTGATTGGATTGTGCAGTGGAAGCATGGATGGTTTTCTCCATTCATGTATTCAGTCACCACTAGATGATGTCTCATCTCCTGGAGACATTGCACCAAGGAGGCCACTTGATCAGCAAGAGGAGGTGAGTGCTTCACATGGTGAGGCATTTCTCATTGATTTCAGAGAAGTGGAGACCTTGGGAGGTCTTGATGCAGCGCTGAGAGTCTTGGGTAGGCTCAAGGAGGAGAGAAATAGTCTCTCAATATCATCCACCCCCACTCTCATTTCAGTTTCTGCGTTGTGGCAGGAGAAACAGGGGAAGGGTAACAACCTTTCCACATCTACATTTGGCATGGGAGTTGTGCATGCACATGACTCTTGGGAAGAGTTAAATAAGTCCCCTCTCTTCTCTTTGAGGATGGAAGGAGGCTCATCTATGAGCTGCACCCTTTGCATGAGAAAAAGCTATGGTAAGGACATTTTTTATTTACTTGTTGATTTACATATTGTTTCCTTAACCATACATGTGCAGAATGTTGCTCCAAGGAGGAGAATTCTCTCTTTGAGGTTGCATGGTCTACTTGAGGCCATGAGTAGTATTGTTGACCTCTCCCTAGGAGGACTTGGGGAGGGATTTTTATTTGGAGGACATACTTACATTGCTTCATCTATCATTCAGTGCCTCCAAGCTTATGAAGAGATTAGGGCAGCATGCAAGTGGTTAAGAGACCACATTTTTCAGCAGCCTCTTTTGCAGTTGAGATCCAAACTGTGTTGGTTGCATATGAGGGATCATTTCCATTCACATTTGTTGCATATTGCAGCCAACATGATTTCTATTCTTGCTCCCTATGTTGCTGATGTTTCTATTTTTATGAGAAGCATATGTGGGAGAGGAGGAATGATACATTGGATGAATGTATCCATTGGGAATGCACTCTCCCATATTCATTTGCATTTCAAGAAGAGGAGGGAACTTTTTGTGGCTGTTGCATGGTACATTGTATCATCTTCTACAAAGGGTCATGCATTGAGTTTGTATCATGAAGGGGAGCCACTCACATGGGAGGAATTAGAGAAAGACATGTTTTGTTTGATCTTCATTCAACCAACACTTATTTTCCTCTATCATTTCCAAGCTTTGAAGAAGCTTATTTCAGAAAGCAAGTGGTGGGGTGGCCACTTATGGTATCATGACTTGAGGCAGCAAGATGATGGATAGCACTGGTCTCAAGGGAGGGACTATTGTCACCATCCAGCACATCATATGGAACTTATTCCACGTGTCTTTTGGAGCACATATGGTGAAGATAAATTGTTCACTGTATGCATAAGAGGGTGGGCAAGGAGGCTCGTTGAAATCAATGGAGGAGATCATGAAGTTTTAGATTCCTTTTTGCTTCATGGTGACCACATCTTTGCAGCCCAGGATCCACAGCTCCACATACATCAACAGTGGGAAGAGGGACAACGTGAGTTAGATATATTGATCCCTCATTTCCAGTCTTGTAGCCCCTACTCAATGCACATCATGGGGATTAATTATTGTTTTTATGAGCTATCAAGGATGGCTCCTTTTATTTGGATGATAGCATGGGTTTGGGAGACACTCATTGGGAAAAATTTTCCCCCTGCTCTTCATCACTCCTACCTGATTAGGCCATGGAGCAACAAGAAGATCACCACTTGTACCTCCCATTTCTCATGATGTACACTTGCTATCTTGCACTTGGAGAAGGTCATTGGGGAACAGATTCATTGCTTATCATTTTTAGCCATGGTGGGATCCATTGATGAGGCCACAGAAGGGGAAGGAGAAGTCTGGTTCTTCCTTGCAGTTGCTTGAGGACAAGCAACATTTGGGAGGGGGAGATTGTAATGTTCCTAAATTAGCTTTAGCTAATTGGAACATTAATTTTTCCTTGTTTATTTCTGCATTTCATGTTTGATGAATAAAATGTGAAGGAGGACATGAAAAAATCCTTAAATCAAAGAATAAATACATGCCCAATGTGAAAAGGGATAAATCTAGGCCTTTGTAATAAAATCCACTTGTGTGTGAAACAGGATTGAGACATTTGATTTGGTCAACAGGACCAAATCTCAGTTCTGTCCAGATTCATTGAACCTCCTAGACAAATTGCGTAGTTCTAGAAGGAGGACATCAAATGTGAAAGGGGTTAAGTCCATTGAAGTGGTTTAGGGTTTGTGCACACCTTAAAGTTATAAAAAGGAGGTGAGGGCTCATGTAAAGGTTGTTGAAGGATTTTTGAAATAGAGATTGCTTGAGCAACTCTAGTCTCTTGGATTTTTAGCCTAAGGGAAGAGGATTTATGGTTTAGGAATCCTCCCTCCTTCCTTGAGTAGCTCATTGGGGAGAATGCACTGAAATGAGCAACTATCCAGAATTTTTGCCAAGCTCCATTTATTAGCAGCACTGGTCCTGTTGAGGATTTTGCAGCTACTTGAGTTGCATTAAGTGGTAGTCTATATCTGTAGAGATCTGGTTGTTTTGGAGAAGATTTCTCTCAAGGAGGGTGTCTTGTGACCACCCGGAACAGGATCTCTCTCTTATTTGTATTCAGATATGTATTTTATAGCATGTGCTTCATTTTTATTGAGCTACTGTGTAGTCCCTCTCAAGAACTGTGTTTTCTGCACTTGGGGTTTTAATGTTATTTCAGTTTCTGTGCAATGGAAGATCTCCAGTGATTGAGGCTTGCCTCTCACTTTGTAAATCTTTGAAGCAGGGAAAATTTTAAGAACCCCTGTAAATTTATATGTATAATAAATGGGCGAATTCCCATGATACATAGGAAAATGGAAGGTGATTTTATTAATAATATAATATGTATATATAATTTTTTGGCGAATCTCTCACGAGATTATATTATCTTGTAAAATCATGGCGAATCACTAGTACAAAATGGCGAATCGTTGTCTAGTGGAGTTTGGGGTGTTGGTTCCAATGAAGATATGGTAGTTGAACCAGGAGTTGAAGGAAGCGAACCATCGAGACCAAGCATGGCACATGGTGAATCGTGAGGGGAGTAGTTCTCGTGTCGACGTTTATAGAAAGGTGTCATAATACCGACACTTAGAAAAGTGTCGCCATTGCGACGTTTGGAGGAAGACGTCGCACTGGCGACACTATGGCCCAACGCGTCGCTATTGCGACGACTACAAGTGCGACACAATATCTAAGTGTCGTAATTGCGACGTTTGGAGGCCTTCGTTGCAATAGCGACGCCTTTTCCGCCGTCGGTATAACGACACTTATATGCGCGCTAAAATACAAAAACGAAACTTATATGCATGCTACATAAAAATGATTTTATTGTTTCGTATCTGTCGCAATAGCTATATTAACGTCTGATATCACGCGTGCATCCGCCCTCCGCTCTTGCAGAACAGCATTCGCCCTCAGCTCTTGCAGAACAGAATTTTCCCTCAGCATTCACCCTCAGTGTTCGCCCTTAGCTCTTGCAGAACAGAATTTTCCCTCAGCATTCGCCCTCAGCGTTCGCCCTCAGCTCTTGCAGAACAGAATTTGCCCTCAGCATTCGCCCTCAGCGTTCGCCCTCAGCTCTTGCAGAACAGCATTCACCCTCAGCTCTTGCAAAATGGTAAGTTCTTACTGCAGGCCCTTCCTCCTATAGTAGGGTTGACTCTATTTGGGTTTTTTGGTCAATTCCATTGGATTGTGTTAGGCTGTATGGTTCTCTCTAGATGTCAAGAATCAAGATTCAATACCCTCTATTATCTTCATCACCCAATACAAGATTTAAATTTTTCCCAAAGAAACGCTTATTAATTGGCAGCCATTATTTCTCCCTGCTTTAAAAACCCTACATTTAAATGAAAACAAGCATTGCATTTCAACTACAAAAATATATTAGTGTTCAAATGTACATGTGTGCTACATTAACGTCTGATATCACGCGCGCATTCGCCCTCCGCTCTTGCAGAACACCATTCGCCCTCAGCATTCACCCTCAAAGATTCGGCGCTTCGGGCTTGCACGCATTCACCCTCGCATTCGCCCCCAAATGGTGCAGTATCAAAGATCATTTCCTCGCCCTCTTGGGTGTATCAAAGATTTGCCCCTACCTGTAAAATGGTAAGTTTCATCGTAGGCCCAAACCTCCCAGAGGGTTGACCCTACAGCCTAACCAAATAGCTCCACTTGAGAAAACTTTTCATAATCTTGGGGTTGGATATACTGCAGAGCAAACAATTGTAGTTATCATTCGTGCTCCAATATATTAATATACTTTTTACATTGAACTGAAGATAGGGAAACAAGAAAATGCTAGCCATCATACAATGCTTTGACATAAGAGTTTTGAGTGACATACTTGAAAAAAGAACTCATCGACTGATATTTATAATCATTTGAGTTATTCAAGTTAAACACAATGTCAAGAATCAAGATTCAATACCTTCTATTATCTTCATCACCCAATACAAGATTTAAATTTTTCCCAAAGAAACACTTATTAATTTGGCAGCCATTATTTCTCCCTGCTTTAAAAACCCTACATTTAAATGAAAACAAGTATTGCATTTCAACTACAAAAATCTATTAGTGTTCAAATGTACATGTGTGCATCACTTGTGTAGGGTATTCCTTTTCCACTTTCACATTATCCAAGAATGTGTGCAGTATAGTTCATATTTTTTGTGATTTAGATTATCTTGAAAAAGGAAAGGTAAATTATTTCCCATGGAAAAGAAGGTTTTCCTTTTTTACTACTGGAAATGGTACAAAAAGTTCCATTTATACCCGAAACTCCTATGAAACAGGAACCAAATAAAGGCCATGTCCTCAATGGACATCATTTGGCTTTGAAAATGGCCATTGCACCGTTTGTTTCTTATATTACAGCACGATAGTTTCTTAGGTCATTTCTTGTTTCTTGAGATGAAAAACAACCAAAGAAATCGTGAAGATCCTTTTAAGAAATAAATGACCATTTCTCAATCATATCTCAACTATTTTTTATTTTATTCAGGGGTTGCTTACTTTGAGAGAAATTTGACACTTTTATAAGGAATATAACATAAAAACACAAAATGGGAAGGAATTGATGAGGTAGATGACCTTTAGTTGTTGTCAATTAAGAATTGATAATACATGATGCATGTTCTATACTACAAACTAGATTCCTTCCTGGAGTTAGGACATAGAGTATTGAATCAAAGTTGTAGTTTCTAACTTCTTGTATTGGTTCATCAATCTTGAAATTCAGACATTGCATGTCTTCATTGCTTCATGTTTGAATAATTGCATCATATCGTACAATAGGAAATTAGGAATTATGATTATTATTACTTTATGGATCTGTTAAGTTACTTTTAAGTTTGCATGGTTTAGTGTGAAATTATTGTAGTCCCCAAACACATATAATCAAGGAATTATAATGTGATTTCAAACATTAAATATCAACAAAATTGTTTAAAGGATATTGAAAGGAAAAAGGTGATGGAAGATAGAAAGTGCCTTACTTAAATGCTCTAAGGATTTTTCAATAGTTGCTCCAAAAGCTTCACTTCAAGGCCCTTCAAGATCGTCTCCAACAATGCTATACCATCAGCTTCAACAATGTTGCTCCAAAATGTCCTCAAGGTATTCACAACAAGTTTACTAGAAGTTGCTCCAACAATATATTCAATAAGGTCTTCATTGTCAACTCGTCTCTTGTTTGGGTGCCTTAATGTGCAATGACATGTTTCCAGGACTGAATTCAATGCAAGGCATATTTGAAACTCTAACTCTATCTTCCGGTGTCTTATTAGAAATTATTTTAGCTTTCATTTTGTGTTTTCAAGTTAGATATTGTTTTCAAGTTTTTACATTTATAATTTTATTGCAATGTGGCAAACTGATCAGGGCAGTACAGGAACAACCCCGAGACGGGATGATCGCGGAAAGAGGCCAACGGAAGAACATGTAAAGTGCCAGCATTGCTCTATCTTCAGGTATTTTAGTTATTTACATAATTGAAATAATATTAATTTTGTTCAAATATGCAGACACCTAGCCATGGTACGCCTGATGATTCCCTCTTTGAGGAAGAGCTTTCTCCATCCCTATCTCCAATGTTCTTGTTGCGAAAAAAGGCACGAAATGCAAGGTCGGAATTTAATACTTTGATAGACACGCCTCAAACACCTGAAACAGAAGAGAAGAGAAAACAACTTATGAGCCAGCTAGAAAGATATCAGGTAATAATAAAAATTCAAAAGGATATTTTTTTTGTTCTGCATGAGATGAATTGTGATAGTTTGATTTTTAATTTTTACATTGACTAAACTAACAAAAAGTTCTTTTGTATGTAGCGTTTTCTGGCACTTGTTGAACCCGGTGTTGTTGGTAGTGGGACACAAGGGCAAGAGATCGCCCAACAACCCTCTTGTACACCTTCTACTCCTTTAGGTGCCAGCCAAGAAACACACCCTGCCCAGGCAGACACCCAGCTAACCGCTGAACGTGTTGGCAATGATGAGGCTGATATGGCTAACTACATTATTGCGTTTCCTGGAGCTACACGTGTCAGCTCCACAGGGACCATTAATGGCACGTTGTCGGTGAACGATGAAGGTGTCCCTATAAAGCATGTACAACTCCCAGGTAAATTTTAATATTTTAACTATTTCATGTACTTTATCTAAAACATATTTATCACGATTTTTATTTTTAAATTAATGATAATATCTTCTTTTTCTTTTGGTTTTATTCTGTGTAGGAAACAATGAGTTCTACAGGATTCTGGAGAGCCATGCGTTGGTAATTTTTTGCCCAACCATACGTACAGGGTGGAATTCCCAGAATTCCAACCTGAAAAAAGAACTTTTAGATTATCTAGAAGCCCTTTTTGGGGTCGGCACATTTGACAGAAAAGCGGTGGCTCAGGTAGCCAACAAATATTTGAAATATACCAGGGACACCTATAGGACGCAATTGCAATTTAACCCTAGACATGAGCGTCCTCTCGCAGTTTCAGAGAGTGAGTGGAGAGCACTCATCCATGACGGAAAAGAGAAAAGGGCAAAGAAAGAAGGAAAAATGCCAACTGGACCCGCAAGGTAAATTACAACTTTAATTCAATAGCTTGAATTTTCTCTATGTCTAAAATAAAAGTGTGCTACTTCATATCTGACTTTAATATTTTGATGCTAGGTTGCCTGACACCTCAAAGGCAACCAAAGCTAGGATTGAAAAAAAGGGCCATCACAAGCTAGGCCAGGGCGGCTACTTGAAATTGGCCGCAAGAATTGTAATTAAGTAGTTAAACATCTTATAATTAATTGTATCGCCTTCCAACGTTTTTGTAATCCTATCAAATATGATTAAAAATACACAGACATATGTAATGTAGGGTGATGACTTTGGAACAGAAACAATAGAGGAAGATAAAAATATCGCTTTCCATTTCAGCTATCAAGCCGTAGTTGAACGTCGCATAAGCTTGGGGCAGGTCCCAAGATTTAGAATGCCTAATAAGGTAAAACATTAACCTTTCAATATGTTTGTTTTCATCCATAAATTTAATGTCTAACAACTTTGTTTAAATCAGGGGAGCAACACTACCGACGACGCAAATAACCCAGTTTTAGAGCCAAATGTAGATGATCCTCACGTGCAACCTGATCATTGTAGTAGGGACCAAGCCGACAATGCTACTATCAGTGAGGGCCGTGACGGTAATTAATTTCCACTTATAATTTTTTCTAATTATACCTTGATGGTTGTCTTTATAACGTTTTTTGTTTAAATGACAGAGAATGTTTCCCTTGAGGATCTTACCACCAGAGAGGAAGATAGGGCAACAGTCCCAACGGCGACAACTGGTGCACCAGGTAAATAATCTCATTGCAATTTTTTTTATTAATATTACCGAACTAGTTCAATGATATTTAAAAAATGAAAATTAAAATTTAATATTATCTGTTTTTGTAGGCGATGCCCCGTCACTGGATGAGACCAGACATCGTGACAACGCAACTAGGTCAGCGGCGACAACTGGTGCACCATGTAAATAATCTCATTGCAATTTTTTTTATTAATATTACCGAACTAGTTCAATGATATTTAAAAACTGACAATTAAAATTTAATATTATCTATTTTTGTAGGCGATGCCCCATCACTGGATGAGACCAGACATCATGACTACGCAACTAGGTCAGCAGTGCGGGTCGAAAGGCACGAAACAGAAGCAGAGCATGATGATATTGATGATGTAATTAGGAGCTTTAAAAATAGGAAGAAGAAAAAGAAAATTCGATAATGTAAAATATTGTATTATTATAAGACAAACGTTACCAATGACCATACTTGGAACGTTTTTTGTGTTATATAAAAAACTCATTTATCATACTATTTTTATGTCAAGCATTAATTGCAATGTTTCCTTGCGTAATTTTTGTTGAATTGTTTTTTTATTAGTTATTGAATTTTTTTTTTATGCTCATGAAAGTAAAAAATGAAATATAGATTGGGTATTGGGGAATTGAGAGTGATGTGAGGCGGGGGGGGAGGGGCCATAAGAGCTTCACCTTCACGTGGTTGGCCCTGTTTAGTAGAGAATAATTTATTGGAGCGATTTAATCTTGGAGCAAACCTCCCTTGATCCAGCGTAGCAACAAAAAAGTCACTGTTGACTTAGTTTCTACTCTTTCAGATCGTGGGAGGCTTGTTCCAAGTTCATGCGACTCCAATAAATTGTTCTTGAAACGAAGAGGAGCTTATTCATGTATGTTTTGACATTTTCAACATATGTTCTAACATTATCATAAGAATGCATCTTAGAGTAAAAAATACTACATCAATTACTTGTATTTATTGCATAGATAATGATGGATTTTGATTGAATTGGCAGTGCAGGTACAAATCCTCTTGCATCATGAGCAAAACAACTTTTCAACCAGGGTCATGTCCAGGATATTTTTACTTGTGTGCTTGACCAGGTTCGTAATGTCACATTTTGTAAGTTCCTTTATAGTTCATAATTCAATATTAAGCTTGTTCATGATTATTATCTAGGTTTTTCGTATGTGTTTTTTCATCTATTTGATTGTAAGCAACTCTGCATGTTTCCTGTTGTTCACTATGATTTCTCCCATTACCACTCCCAGGATGAATCCGACTTTATTGTTACATAGGTTACTTTGTTGTTACTATGATTTCTCCATTTACGATTTCATAGGTTACATCATGTAAAGTTGTCAATCTCAGGTTGGTGATGAGCTTTAGTTCTCCAGATTTGGGGCTTTTCTGATATTTTCTCCCTCATGTCATTCCCACATCACCTCGTTGTTTGAGCATGCCAATTTTATACCACTTGTGCTAATTGGCACATGTCAATCTCTGAGTGGTGCCACATTTCACCTATTTTCAGTGAGAGTTTAGGGTTTCTCTAACATAGCTTCAGAAATCTGATTCAGTGCCTGCTTGAATATTGTCACACAATACTCATGGTTTGGATTGATGAGCATGTTCTGAATGGTTGGTTGATTCATAAGAACCACCCATATAGTCATCTTGAGATATTTCAGAAGTTTTCTCGGGTTTCCTTTTTTCACCGTTTCTAGTGGGTGGGATGGTGTGGGGTGATCCATCAATACTGGTGCTCTTGTAGTAGGGAATTTGTTTTTGGGGATATAAAGGAGCATTTGACATAGATATCCCATTGGATGCATTCATATATGGGCACGAGAGGTCAAGAATTTAAATTAAAAATATGCAACCTCTAGCATGGCAACCTGAAGGCCGCGAGAGACACTAGTTAAAGATTGTTTTGTGCTAGCCTTAATATAGTCGTGATTTCTTTCTATTATCTTAATGCAAATATATAGTCCTGTCTCATTAAAATGAGGATTGTGGTTGTATTTATCTTTGGTTGTTTCTCTCTTAATGCTCCAGAAGTTGCCAAAAGTTGCGATAGTTGTTTAGTTTTCCTGTTACAACTTAAAAGTGGTTTTTAGCAATGGGAGTCATGGTTTTTAAGGTTCATACTAATATGAAGATCTTGTAATTCTATATTCAGGATAAGAGAAGATGGCCTCTGCTTTGGGCAGTATGGCAACAATCGCCACATCTACCTCATTGGGTAACAATGGAAAGGGGAAGAAGTTGGGTGCAATGTTTGATAATTATGGCAGACAATTGTCTTCTCTTTCAGTTTTTTCACCCATTTCCTTTAATCGCTCAAGTAGAAGAGGGACTCTGAGATTATGCGACAGAGAGAAGGTAGTTAATACAAGAGCTATGGAAAAGGAGTTGTACTTCAACAAGGATGGCTCAGTGACAAAAAAATTGCAGGTCAGAGAAAAAATTATGTTTAAAGGAAGGTCACCCGCACGTGAAACTTCACTGCGGTGGATCTTTCCTTGTCCACTTATATTCGATTTTAATGTGTTATTTTAATTTTTCATGGAGGGTTGTTATTTTAGATGTGTGCTCTGGTTTTCTTTTTAACGTTGTATTAGTTCCCCTTCTTAAATGTCTTAGATTTGGTAGGCATAATTTGAAAACTCAAAGGTGAAAGGAAACATATTTGTTACCTAGTGGTCTAAAAGGAAAGGGTTATGGCTGAGTCAAATTTTATTGTTATTGACAGTGTAATGAAATGTATCTCAATGCTATGGTTTTGGCCTTTTTATTGGTTGAATTAGAGGACCCAGTTGAAAATATTGAGGCCAAGTAGGCCGGTTTTCCTTTTTGTTGATGGTTTGGTGTATCTAATTGAATTAGTTGCCTAAGGTATTTTTAGTTGCAAACTCCTTTTCATTTTTCATACAGTATTGGCCTTGTGGAATACATTTGATTGTGTGGTCTTGTTAGATCTACAACATTTGTAGTTTTTTAGTCTTATGGTCGAGGTGCACTTTTATTATGGAAATAGTTGATGCAATATTGTCATTTAATCCTTATTGCAGGGTAGCATGTTGAGAAGTTTCTTGTGAAACATTTGGTATTCAAAATGACACTTGATCCTATACAGCATCATGCACTTGACTTCAAAATTCATATTCAAAGTGTGCCAGACAATTCTTGCGAAATTTCAAATATTTATGTTGTTTTAAACCATTATCTTTTTCATGTATTGGATGCTGAAAATGTGAAAAAGACTTTGGTATGAAACCAACTGGTGAATAATTTCCAGCACAACAACCACTTCCATGACATGATTTAGAAGTAGAACAAATGTGCTTATGAAGCATAGAAAGATATCCTTGATGCATTGTCAATGTTTGGCTAGGGTTATTTTTGGAGAAAATATCTCCTTATTCCTAGAATAGTGATCTTCAATACAAGTAAATGCCAGAGAAGAGAGATCATCGTGTGACGCAACAAAACTGAAATTGGACCCCTAAGGAGAGCTGGTGTGTCTACAATCACTCTGTCAGCATTTTCCCCTGGTTTACCCCGTTCTTTTCCTCCAGCCTGGGTCTTCATTGACTTCTTCTTTCTTCGGGTTTATTTATCAAATTCGTAGAATTTGATAAACAAATACCATCCACAATGGTTGGACTTTAATTTATATTCCCGACTTTATATTATCTCCAAGCCTTATAACCAATGTTTAACTTTCAACACTTTGTATTTATACTCCACGTTTATTTTTAAATAAATAACTTGTAATGAACTTTCGACTCTATATTTCACCACCCAGCCTTACAACAATCACGCTCTAGACTTATGCTAATTATCCGCCAATCGTTTAATTAAACAATTTCATTATACTCCGGCCCCACCTATATATATCAATAACCAATCAAACACTCGTATCGTACCTGGCTATCCTCCGTACACCTTAGTTAACCTCCGGGCAAGTTCAACGTGCGACCACCGTCCGATGGCCCTTCTCCAAATCAACGACTCTTGGCAATTTCGCTCGGCTTCCAACGTCGGGCTTTAACATGCGATGGTGCGGGTTAAACGGTGGTTTTCCGGGGGTCACTTCACCACGTGTCGCATTCCCTATGGAATCGCTCGCGAATAGGAAATACCGCCTACTCCGCAAAAGCGGTGCGATATGGGCAACCCGCTTTTGTGATTCCGCTCATGGTTTTGGTAGAGGGCTTGACCACGGGTGCATGTCTGGTTCCGCTATCCTTTTTTTTGTTAACTCATGTCCAATCCTCAGGTCAGGTTCCGAAAGCACAACAATTTTGTCTCTTTATTAAGCGGGATTTTAATATGTGTATTATCAAAGAAAACCAACACAAATTTTATAAGATGGGATCAAACAAAATTGTTCTTAAGTCGAGCCCGCCGGACTTCAAACGGTGATAAACCATAATTCAAACCAAATTCGCGTTCCAAAATAGCCTGCTGACGTCAGCCAATTTTGTGATGCGAAAACCAAATGAATTCTGCCCTAATCTTTTTCGGGTCCGAAGTTGGGTTGGCGTACGGAGGGAGAGTTGTGACATGAATTTCTTATCAAATTCTCCCTAATATTTTTCGGGGCCGGATTTCCACGTCATCAATCAAAACCCGCCACCTTTTTGACTTTGTAAATAAAAAAATTTGCGTCTGCGTCATTTTCATTGTTCTGTGCGCTAGCCAATTTTCCATGCAACAAAATTCAAAAACCAACTGTTAACGCTTGCTGACCATTACCTTTCTGAAGAGAATTGAAGCGGAGTATTTCAGGGTTCTTTTGTCATAACCAGCACCTGTTTAAACATGTTTCATTTCCCGTAAACATGTATTTATTCCAATTCCCCGCTAAACTTTGTAAAAAATCCTGGTTTTAGTTTTAATTCTGCACTAAGGTCTGAAAAGAAGTTCAGTTTGGTCTTTTTCGTTCCCAGAACTGCAATTATATTCCCAAAACTGGTAATTGTGCCCCTTTTCCACAAAAACCCTGAAATTCCATTTTTGAATCCACAAGAACTAGAAATGGAAGTTCCTGTAGCTCTGAATGTCGTGCCCATCAATGCCCCTCACAAGGACTTGGATTATTTGCCTTTAGCTGATATGGATTTTCAAATTAAGGACTTGCGTCTCAGTGAGAATCCTCTTCGAATATTTTGCCGCTGCAGAGACAATTATTTGAATGGTTCTGACATCTTTAGACTTTGGGAATCAAATCTTCCTATGTACCTTCTCCCCTCAGTCCATATTTTTCCTGAGTTAATCCATTATTGCTACGCAAAGTATGATCCCAACCAACGAGCAGTTTTATCCCCAAGTCAAAATGTCCTTTTCCCAATAACTGCTCAGTCCATAAATGAAATGCTACAATTCCAACCTGGTCAAGCTCTCACTCCCCTGTCCATGGTTGAATTACTTGAGAAATCTACTAAGTTATCCCATAAAGAGTTAAACCGCCTATGCCAAACCTTCATGTTACCAGAGCATCAGCCTAAAAACCCTCCCCCTTATGGTTATGCTTTCTTTACTGATGAGGGTAGAGTTATTTTAGACATGATATCTTCCATAATGGGCTTCAATACTAGTGAGTATGTTGATCAGTTAACCCTAGTATTGTTATCCATTTTTACCCCTGGACAGCCTCCTGCTGTCAAGTATGATTTTTCATCTTATATTGCTGAAAAAATCCATGATCAGTTCATGAGATTTGAGAATGAGAGAGTATTTAAGTATTCTTCTGTCATATATCATCTCATGATTTACTTTCAGTCAGAAAATTTTCCTTTTTATGTTAAGAAACTTGATGCCAAAGGGAATCCTAGGTCAGTCATCTTTTGGTCTGCCATTAATCACAATTCCTCTGATTCTCCTTATTCCTATAATGACTTTGTCGACCTTTTTGTTCATCCTGCAACTACCTTGTTGACAGGAGTCTCTCCTCCTAGAATTAACAATGAAATCAAGAAAATCCTTCAGCTCTCAAAGCATTACAAGATAGGTGACTGGTACCTATATCAAAACTACACAGAGATTAGGATATATGGATGTGAATTATGCCCATTCAAACTTCCCAAGTATGTCCCAATGAGACTCTTTGCATTAGAATATTTCAGGCAGATGAATAATTCAGATATAATTCATTTTTGCAATGCAAAGAAAAAGGCTCAACTCAAGATCAAGAGCCAATTAGGTCCCTTCATTTGTAACTCTAGGGAAGCTGGACAGGAAGCCGAAAGGATTTTAGAAGACCATCTCAGACTACAAAAGAGTTTCTACTGGGTGCCTTATGATCCAAACAACTTTATCTGTGATAGAAGAATGAAAAATAAATAGTCACCATACATCCATCAAAGAATCCCAGAAATAGAACAATATGCTAATATGGATGAATGGACAGAAGGGACATTGGTTGAAAATGATAGTGAGCAGGTCAATGTTGAAAATGTAATGAAAGATCTTGAAAAGATACTTGACCTAGAATCTTTTGGACAGGTGCAGGGATCTTCTTCAGCCAGGACTTTACAAAAACTTTTGCAGGAGATTAGTACAATAGCAATAGAATCTAAAGGAAAATAAAAGGAGCCTGATATACAAATAATTGAAAAATTCATAATGACAGAGCAACCAGAGACTTATAAAGAACAAGGTCAAGGACAAATTCCTCCTACTCAGATCAGTGAGCCAGAAATTTCTATTTTACAAACTCCTCTGAATATAGAAAAGGGCAAAAAGAGAGAGGCTGAAACAACTACTCCTATTGGTGGCTCTTCTGAACAGCAAGATGTTAAAAGGCAGAAATTAACTCCCCTTCCAAAAGATGAATCATTTCAGGAAATCCCTGACAGCCAGGGAAGAGAAGACAGTCAGCAAACAGATACAGGTAGTGGGACATCCACTAATTTTCAAAAACAGGGAATACAAAGGCAACAAAGTGCAGAAATATCTTCTTTCAAACCTCCAGTAAAAACTGCCTGGGACATCAAAAGAACATTCACCAATATAAAGGCCAGGAACGATCCACTTAGACTTCAAGTGTACAACCAATATTTGAAGATGGCTCCAAAAAATCAAGAAAGATTGATGTCAGCTTATGACATCAAACAGGGTAAGATGTTAATGAGCCATTTGAAGCCCAAGGTGCGGCAGCCTCAGAGAGCTGCAAATTACGTTAGGACTAATTTTGAAGTCTTAGTAAAGGATATCCATCCTTTAGATCAAATTGAGCTACACAAGAAAACAGGTGAGATGATTTATTCTACGCTGACAGATAAATCAATGATGACCCATAATTTGCAGGATTCTTTGGATAATACTAATACACAGTTGCAGCTTGAAAAAGCCTCCTCCCAGGCTAAGGATAATAGAATCAAAAATTTAGAGGAAATAATCATTGGTTTGGGTCATAATCCTAAAGATGTGAAAGGTATTGAAGCTTTGATCAAGAGAAAAGATTATGATATTGCAGCTCTGAGAAAACAATTAAAGTTACCGGCCTCAAGACATCCACAGACTGCAGAAATCATCAAACAAAATTCTGAGGAAGAACTAATGGATTTTCTCTTAAAATTGAATGAGAAACTTACTGCAACTGAAAAAGAGCTTGAGAATGCATTAAAAGATAAGCAGGCAAATATTCTAGTATCTACAACAGGAGTAGTGACAGGTACAACAACAACAGGTCAGCCAGCAGAATTGTCACAGAGCAACACTGCAAATTTGAACACTGATGAATTAACAAAGTCAATGGAAGATATGAACATTCATGCCATAGAGCTTCACAAAACAAAGGAACAATTGGCCACTCTAGAACATAAATATGATCTTTCAAAATGAGTGTTGCTGATAAAACAAGAGAAGTGAACAAATTAGAAAAAACAGTCAAAGCATTGGAAAAGGATCTCACATTGGAGAAACCTTTAAAAGAAATAAATGATATTCTTTGGGATAATATAATTCAATCAATAAAGGATGTTTGGTCCTCAATTCAGATAATGGATGAACAGAATAACTTAGTTAAATTGGCTCTGGATGAGATTGAGAGATCAAGACAAGAGTTGGGAAATATGCCAGAAGAGGCCAATAGACTTATACATTTTTTGAATACTCACACTAAGAATCAACTTGCAGAAATTAGTATTCAGGACAGGACCGGAACAATTTTGGAAATAAAGAAAGTTTTTACTAAAAGAAATCTGGTACAGAATTTAGAACAAAGGTGCTCAGATATGCAAGAAGAAATCATTGCCTTCAGAGAAAGATTGAATATTTTGTTAAATAGAGGATTGCCGAGTCCTATAGTTGCAGAAGATAAGCTAATGGACCTTGATAGTTATGTTGAAAAATTGGACAAATATGTCGATAATCAAGCTAGTTCTTCAACCAGTTCATCAACAGCAGCATTGCCTACAGGGAAAAACCTTCATGACAGATTGGAGAATTTATTTTATCTTGAGCATGAAGTAAATCATTTGTTCCCAAATCAGCCTAATTTCTTCAGATATATTGAGGCTGATGAAACACTAAGAAATTTGCAAAGGACCAGAGTGCCAGAAGTTCAATGGTGGGAAGAAATGATGGAACTTTTGTAAAAAATTATCCTTACATAATTTTTTTCCTATTTACCACAGTATATCATGATAAAAAGGATAAAAGGATGAACAAAGGTCAAAGAGTATCAGAGCAGTTAAAGAGTATCAGTGAAATGAAATAATCAACATAGAATTACTAAAGAGGACAACAGCAAGCCAAGATATAGGGCCTGCCTCCAGCACATTCTTAAAAGAAGGAAACAACACAACATCAGTTATCATTTTTCTTATCTACGAGACCATCTGTCTCTATATTGTTGTAATGACTTCATGGACTATTTTATTTCATATAATATATTAAAAACAACGTTTTTTCTCTTGTGAAAAAAAAATGATTAATGTTTATCACTCTGCCTTCAAAACTAGCGATGTTGGTCTATGTTGTTGGTTTATTGATATGGTCTGATGGTCTTCCTCACATGATTAGCGTTTTTTCTCTGTTCATGGATTTTAGGTACTTTAATTTGTATTTGGAACAATGGACGTCGGTATTCTATCTGTTGCTTTACTATTCTACATACTGCTATTTCACTTTCTTATAGATGCCTCGGGCATATTTGGATGCTGTCTCGGATTGTCGATAATATCCATGTGGACCGTTACTGGGTTTAATATCAAGTCCCTGTATGTGACATGGGGTATTTTTCTATCACTGTCTGGGGTGGGACTTCCACATTTCCGGATGGATATTTGGGTTCCAATCTTCAGATGTGAAAATGTAATGACTTCATGGACTGTTTTACTTCATATAATATATTCAAAACAACGTTTTTTCTCGTGAAAAAAAAATGATTAATGTTTATCACTCTACCTTCAAAACTAGCGATGCCGGTCTATGTTGTTGGTTTATTGATATGGTCTCATGGTCTTTTTATATTTGGGACATATCTTACTCCTCACATGATTAGCGTTTTTCTCTGTTCAAGGATTTTGGGTACTTTAATTTGTATTTGGAACAATGGACGTCGGTACTCTATCTGTTGCTTTACTATTCTACATACTGTTATTTCACTTTCTTATAGATGCCTCGGGCATATTTGGATGCTTTCTCAGATTGTCGATAATCTCCATGTGGACCGTTACTGGGTTTTATATCATGTCCCCGTATGTGACATGGGGTATTTTTCTATCATTGTCTGGGGTGGGACTTCCACTTTTCTGGATGGATATTTGGGTTCCAATCTTCAGATGTGAAAATGTAATGACTTCATGCACTGTTTTACTTCATATAATATATTCAAAACAACGTTTTTCCTCTTTTAAAGTTTCATTTTTTTTTAAAATTGAACTGTTGCACCCGAATGTCTTGTAAGCGTCGGAATTGTGACAGTTTACAGATGTCGGAAGTGCGACGTTCAAAACGTCGGACCACATTTCATCGTAATTGTGACAGTTTACAGACGTCGGAAGAGCGACGTTCAAAACGTCGGACCACATTTCGTCGTAATTGTGACAGTTTACAGACGTCGGAAGAGCAATGTTCAAAACGTCGGACCACATTTCGTCGTAATTGTGACAGTTTACAGACGTCGGAAGAGCGACGTTAAAAACGTCGGACAACATTTCATCGTAATTGTGACAGTTTACAGACATCGGAAGAGCGACGTTCAAAACGTCGGACCACATTTCGTCAGAAGTGCGACAGTTTATAGAGGTCGGAAGTGTAACGGATTAGGAGACGTCGGAAGAGTGATGCTTGTTTGGAAGCGACAGAAAAGTGTCGATACTTCGACACTTTTTAGTTGTGTCGGAACTGCGACGGTATGGTAAACCACGGTTTTCCTGCCCTCTAACTGTC